>MU628233.1:0-181165 GCA_025688815.1 Aspergillus carlsbadensis
GGGGGTTAGCTTGGTTGAGTACTGTATACAGTGAGCACTCGAGAAAGGCCCTCGATCAGAATCTCAAAGGGATCATCAGAATCATCAGAATGTACCACGCCATCTCCATCGTAAGCTTGCGGACGTGACATCCCAAATCGATCGCCCCAACTAAACCTCCGGAAACCATCTCCATCGCAAATTTGTGGGGATCTGAATCCGATCATCCAGCCTGAGCTTTCGGAAATTCGGAACACCAAAATAACCTGCTGCGACAGGGCGCGAGCAGTGGCCCCATAGTGCCAGGGTGCCAGGGCCAGGCCAACATCCATGCATCAGGCTGATCATCTCCAAAACCGGTAAAATCGCGGAGCCAATGCAAACGAGCTGGACTGGCCAACGAGCGCGAGAGAGCCAGATCCCCGAAGAAAGCCACCACGGACTCCGACGCTCAAAGCGTCCAGCCACCGGCATCGATTGCTGCCCCTGCAGCCAAGTTTTAAATAATAATGCCAAGCGCTCGCATTGCGTTATGTATCACAGTATCACTGTGACTAGTGATGCATGCATGCGCTCCCCTCGACTCCCCAGGCCCCAGGCACTAATCTCTGAAGATGCAGCAGCCGCTCTCGACCAGCGAGTAGACTATCGAGGTTGTTATCACGCCATCCATCGGGATTCAAAGGCCTGATGCTCGTGCAGGGGAGACGGGAGGTGATTGTTGCAACCCAGGCAGCCAGGCGACGGAGGAATGATGCCCCCGACTCCTGAGCGACAATTGCACCGTTGACGCTCGGTCTGGGGTCCCGTGCAGATCACACAGTCTCCCATAGCCCCATCCGGAGTTAGGCTCGCAGTTAACTCAGCGCTCGGGCCCGAGACCAATGATAAAGATGACAGGTCGAGCCAACAGACAGAAAAAGAAACGCAGCCAAGAGCTTGATAGAATCCGTTCGTCGGTGGCGTTGCCGCAGCTCGTTCCACGCAACAAAGAATACGGGAGGAAAGGGGGGTTCAAGGTCTAGCTCGAAACTTATTCCGTAGAGACGAGATGAGATAGGAGGTCATCTCGGTTCGGCCGTAGCCTTTCTATGATGAACTGTAAGCGGAGATACGTAGAACGATCGCTCGCAATGTCCACCGTATATTTAAGCCTGTAGCAGCTACGCGACAGAGAACCAGCTTCGCACTGGCGGATTGCTACATGAGTTGGCCAACTTGACTTATGCAAATGGCCGACAAAACACCATTTCGCGTCATCATCGTCGGCGCGGGCCCCGTCGGCGTCTACCTGGGATATGCCCTGGGTCTCGCCAACATCGACTATGTGATCCTCGAGAAGAGGGAGTCGGTCGTCGTCAACTATGGCTCGATCATCTATCTCTGGCCGCAGAGTGTTCGGCTCTTCGATCAGCTCCAGCTGCTCGAGCCTGTGCGACAGGCCGCCGCGGTGATGGGCAAGAAAAAGCGGACGGACGGCCTTACGGGGAATGTTCTGACGACGGCACGGTTCCCAGAGTTCATGGAGCAGAGGTACGTACCCCTCGCTTCGTTCAGAAACCGGCGGGAGTCTGAGCAGCGAGGCTGACAGAGCAGACATGGATACCCCTTCCTTCAAATCGTGCGCAGTAACCTGCTCCGCATTTTGTACGACGGTTTCCCCAACAAAGAAAGGATCAGGACCTCTTCCGAAGTCGTCGCCATTGAAACACATTCGACAGGCGTGCAGGTCCATCTCAAGAGCGGGGCCGTCGAGAATGGCTCCATTGTCATCGGGGCAGACGGCGTGCACAGCAAGATCCGATCGGAGCTGCAACTCCTGTACAAAGCTACCAAAGGCATTGATGCGAACGTCAACCCCATCATGACGACTTTCAATAGTGTCATCGGTCGGGCCTCGAATGAGGACCTGCGCATCGAGGAACGTACCCTATTCGAGTCTCGCGGCACAGGGACAGTCATTCAATGTACGGCCACTAAACAGGAGGTGCACTTCGCCACCATCACACCGGTGCCTGATCCAAAGCCCGCAGCGCGACAGCGTGTCACAATGCAGGACGTCGAAGACCATGCGGCTGCACTTGGCCACATTGGTGTGTGTCCCGGGGTGACTTTCAAAGACCTCTGGGACAATGCTGACAAGAACAGCGTGTGGAAGCTGAATCAGGATGAAGGACTCCTCACGCATTGGCACCACGATCGCATTGTCCTGGTTGGCGATGCCGTGCATAAGGGCACTAGCCAAAATGGCCTCGGGTTGAATTGCGGGCTACATTCGGCAGCCAGTCTCGCAAACGAGCTGCAGTCACTTCTCGAAAGGGATCCTTCGCCGGTGACGAGCGCAATCGACCGGGCGTTTTCGCGATACCAGCGCACGCGCGAGGAGGAGGTGGAGTTCATCCTGAAAATGGGTCGCAAAACGGTCCGTGATTCTGCAAGCACTTCCTGGGGCACTTGGCTGTGGACTCGGCTGATTCTGCCGTGGCTCGACATTGAGTCTTTCGGGTTTGGAATCATTGCGTCGTTGATGATGATCCGGCAAGGACTCGTCTTACTGTATGTGCCATTCGTTGGGAAACAGGGATCCATATCCTGGAAAAACAAGCCGCTTCCGGCTCTTTGATTGGTTGCCGGATTGTTTGCCAGATTGATGACTCGATTGGGTTGGAGGTCGAAAGAGCCGAGCCTTGGATAATAGGACAAAGTAAGCACCAGGCTATCACTCTGCTTTTTCAGCCCTCCAGCTTGTAGTAAGTAAAGCTCGAATGGCTCAATTTAAAAGATGGATTTAATGGCAACCTCAGTCCTCTGTCGCTCCCTTGACCATCTTGAGGGTCTCGAGACCTGCTACTGTAATATTAGCCATCCTGCCCTAACCCCCGATGGATGTCCTTGCCCTTGACGACCCCCGGGTCGTGCACAGGCAGCTCCAGGTCGAAGAAGGTATCACGTACCATTATATGGTGGCCAGCCCAGATTATACACCAACTGCCACCGTTCTACTCCTGCACGGCTGGTAAGTGACCTGCACTACCAGAAGCGCAAACCATTAAGTCATTCTTCAGGCCGGACCTCGCAATCGGTTGGCGCTATCAAATCCCCTTTCTCCTCCTGCAAGGAATCCAGGTCATCGCGCCGGACCTCCTCGGCTATGGCAAAACCTCCGCCCCAGTCGATATATCGGCCTACACGCTGAAGCGCATGTCCGCGCACCTCACACAGATCATCCGCGCCGAAACAGACGTGCCCGTCATCATCGGCGCGCACGACTGGGGCTCGTATCTCGCCTGGCGCCTCGCGCTATACTCGCCAGAGCTGGTCAAGGGAGTCTTCTCGTTCACCGTGCCCTACATCCCACCAACGCCCGTTGTCGTGACGCTCGAGGAATTTGTGCAGGCGAATCCTTCCTTCCAGTACCAATTGCAGTTAGCAAGTCCAGTCGCGGAAGAAATTGTTGACCGGTCGGAGGCGCATCTCCGAGGCTTTCTGAGGAGCTCGTTTGGTGGTGTCACGCCTGAGGGACTGCCCGGCTTCGATGTTGCAGTTGGCATAGTTGAGGAGAGGTTGCTAGAGATTGGGTCATCGCCCCTTGTTAGTGATGAGCTGATTGAGCATTATGGTGTGTCCTTCTCCTGTATTTGTCGTCATTCCAGATCTAACCAAGTACAGTGAAGGAGTATTCGCGACATGGCGCCCACGGCCCTATGAACTGGTACCGCACACGAACCCTCAACGGCGAAGATGAAATCCCCTTGGCGGAGTCGAACCAGCAGCTCCTCATGCCTGCCATGATTATCATGGCGGGGCAGGACCAGGCTTTGCCCGCGAGCTTGTTGGACGGTCAGGAAACGTTCTTCCCGGCGGGGTTGACGAAAGGGGTTATTAACGAGGCGTCGCACTGGGCGCTGATTCATACTCCTGTGGAGGCCAATAGGTACATTGGAGAGTTTTTGGATGTGGTACTGCAGCGGAAGACAGGGTGATCTTGGACCACCTGACCTTGATACGAGTATATTCTCCGACTGCTCTTTTGAGATAGGTTTTCGGGTTTCTGTTAATTTGACGCTGGTCAGGTAGACTTTACACAGTGTTAGACTCGAGCCTTCCAAGGGTTCCAACAATGCGCGTTGACACCACTTCAGTCTGAGAGTTTCCTTGATTATTCGTGCAAGTCAAGTGCCGCCGGGATTTCATCACTTGACGAAGGACGCGGGGATTCCACATCCACACATCCCGAGGTAGTAGTCGCTTGGCAAGCCGAGCACGTTGTGGTGTTGCAACCTGATTAGTTCGTTGCTTTTTCTTCACGACTCGCACCTCCCCATCATCACATTCCTCGGACTCTTCAGCCCATTAGTGGCTTGTTGACTGCTACATTACCTGCTTCGTGTCCAGTCAGATCTCGTGGTTGCCGAACGCTTCTCCATTCTATAGATTGATCTGCCTCGGCGGCGCCTAGCGAACCGACATGGTCGACGGGATTCCTTCTAGAAACGGAGGGATCGTCGCCGGGTGGCAGGAAGACGAACTCGGATTTGTTGTCGCCGGTCGAGCTTGGTGATTTCAAGATGCCAGAGTTGTATCGCGTTGTTGGTACCCCGCTCGGGGCGTCAACATTCTTGGTTTCGAGGAAGAATGTGGCCTACCCAGATGACTGACCTAATAGTCAAATGAGGGCTTACGTCGTGCCTATATAAGGAGAGTGGTTCCTGATGATCAACGGTTGTCTCCAGGTTCCTGAGTCGTTAATTGTAGCGGTGTGCCTTTGTTTGTGCCCCATTTCTTTGTACATATTCCGTTCTATATCCCCTCCGAAAAGGTGCTGAGTTCGACGTGATGGTTCGTCTTGGATATACCTCTGTTGCAGCAGCCCTTGCTGGGCTGGCTGCTGCGGCTCCCGCTCCGCTAGCACGTCGAGGTACGTCTGTTGGACAACGATCGCATACCAGACTAATATGGGTCAGACGTTTCGCCCGATGTCTTGCAGCAGCTGACCTTGTTCGCGGAATATGCTGCGGCATCCTACTGCACCCCAAACATCGACTCGACTGGCGACAAGGTGACATGCGCCACCGGAAACTGCCCAACTGTCCAAGCGGCAGACACAACGACGTTGTCTGAGTTCTATGAGTATGCCACCCATGGAGGATCTGACGGCCAGGATTAACGAGTACAGGGAGTGCGAGTATGGCGATGTCGCGGGCTTTGTCGCCGCCGACACGACCAACAGCTTGATCGTCGTGTCCTTCCGTGGAAGCCGAACGATTGACACCTGGATCGCAAACCTCGACTTTGGCAAGGATTCGATCGATCTGTGCAGCGGCTGTGAAGTTCATGGCGGATTCTGGAGGTCGTGGGAGGTCGTTGCAGACGACATCACCTCCGGCATTGAGTCTGCTCTCGCTACCTACCCCGGATACACCGTTGTCTTCACGGGCCACAGCTTCGGTGCTGCCGTTGCTACCCTTGGTGCGGCGCAGTTGCGTAATGCGGGCTATGCCATTGAGCTCGTAGGTTGCTCCTTATTCACAGAGCGTCGAGTATCCAAGCTGGTGCACTAACAGCGAGTAGTACCCATACGGCAGTCCCCGCGTCGGTAACGAGGAACTGGTCCAATATATCACCAACCAGGGGAGCACCTACCGTGTGACACACACCAACGACATCGTCCCTCGCCTTCCGCCTATGCTGTTCGGATTCAGCCACACTAGCCCCGAGTATTGGATCACCAGCGACAATGGTGTGACCCCGACCACGGCGGATGTTCAAGTCATCGAGGGTGTCGGTTCGAGGGAGGGCAATGCCGGACAGGCTCTTCAGTCCGTCGAGTCACATAGCTGGTATATCATCGATATTTCGGCATGTCAGTGACAGGTCGATGTTGCGAACGAGTTTTGATCGGCGTGATGAGCAGAAGGATGATCCGATGAATAGTATATATAGTATAGAGCAACACGTGCTAGACGAGTCACGAATGAATGCCGAAGCGCTTATCCCTGTAGCTTAATTTCCGTTAATCCCGACCAGCGATCGGTAGCGTACGTAGTCCAGATCTCGAGGCCAGGAAAAACAATCAGTCTGAAACGTTGAAAATTTCCGAACCCCATTGAATCGATGGTGAAGGTTCGAAGCGAGTGGTGTATCCAGGAGAGTTCGCAGGCGTAACTCTGGGTCTGTCGATCCGGTCCACCTCGAGCCGTGGCTGGGGCTCCAGTCCCAAATCTCAGCCAATACTGCCATCTGGCTCCATCGTTGACCCAGCCAGCCCTCGACGACCACCGTTTGCATTTTCCTGGGTTTCGCTCCTCTCAGGTTGATTTTGGGATATTCCAGCCTCATCAGCGACCGTCCTCGCTCGACCCCGCGCGCTCTTCCGGCTGGTGTCGACTGCGGCCGATCATGGGTTGCTCAGTCGATTTGTCGTGAAGCCCAGAATCTCCGAAACAAAACAGTCTACGAACGAACGCACGAACGAACGACGACCTCCATACCTCGAAACCTACCCCTATCCAACACCTGTGCAGTCGCTGGCGGCAGCCATGCTCTTCTTCTTCGGCGGTCCCAACAGCCCGCGACGCCGCAACCGCGAGAAAGCAATTTTTCTTACCATCTTCATCATCTTCGCCCTGTACCTGCTCTTCTTCTCCTCCAACACATCCAATCATAAACATGTCGACCCGACGTTATACGACCCCGCCGGAAAAGGCGGACCGAATCGAGATCCGCACTCTGGACAGGCGACGCCCGCGCGGCAGACGACGCCAATCCGGAAAAGCATGGTCGTGGCCAGTATGAAGGAGGACGACGTCTCGTGGTTGCATAGATTCTTTCCGGACTGGCACAAGAGCATCTATGTGGTGGACGATAAAAAGGCCGATTTGACGGTGGCACAGAATAAAGGGAGGGAGTCGATGGTTTATTTGACGTGAGCTCCCCTCCTTCCCAGGCAACAGTTCCTGTTTCTGACTCCTAGGTTGCGATAGGTATATCATCGACAACTACGACAACCTCCCCGACTCCGTCCTATTTATCCACTCCCAGCGATTCCAATGGCACAACGACGACCCGTACTACGATGGCGTTCCGATGCTTCGCAACTTCCAGCTCCCATACCTCGAGAAACAAGGCTACGTGAACATCCGCTGCGCCTGGCTTCTCGGCTGCCCAGGCGAGGTCCACCCTCTCACCGATGTGCATCACGAAAACGTCCACGTGGGTGAATATTTCAAGTACGGTTTCATGGAGCTGTTCCCGGGCACCGAACTTCCGGAGACCGTGGGCGTCTCATGCTGTGCGCAGTTCGGGGTCACGAGCTGGAAAATCCGGGAAAGGCCCAAGAGCGACTATGTGCGGTATCGTAAGTGGCTTTCCGAGACAGACCTGACGGATGACCTGAGCGGGCGGATTATGGAGTATTCGTGGCATAGTATGTATACACTGCCGATTTGGCTAGAGATTGTGTGGGCTAACGCGCTGCAGTGATTTTTGGCAAGGATCCTGTCCATTGCCCTTCGGCAGAGGAGTGCTACTGCAAGGTCTTTGGACTGTGCGATCTGTCATGTCCCAATGAGGGCGCATGTGATGATCGGTATGCGCTTCCTCCATACTCGACTCTTCCGAAAGGTTGGCCGTTTGTTGGCTGGCTCGGTCAGAAGCAGGATCCTAGCAAGGGAGGACTTCCGGAATCATGACAATCCGCAGTTTTGAAAAAGGTTCTATCATCCAGATCCGCGAAATACTCCCTCACGTTGGACGACCTTCGCAGTGGAAAAACCCTCCGAGATGATAAGCTCAGAGGCTTGAAATATAGACAGGAAGCTTCCCTGGCACTGTTGGATCGAATCCCGCCGAGAGTGTCAGGATCACGCTTGGTAAAGTGCATGTACAACAGAATAGATTTAACGACACGATATCTGCCTGAGAATGTAATGTCAAATCACTATATCCGAGACCATGTCTGTTGATCGGTGGCGTAACTCCGGATCGTAAGGTCCAAGCAGGGAACCTCGGTTCCCCGGCGAGCGGGCCCGACTGCCAAAGCTCCCCGCATGGATGCTGCTGCAACATCCGATCGCACTCTTTCTACATATTGCACCACGCCTGCCGACACGAACTTCACCCTTTCGAATCCCAACGAAACCCCCACAAACACAAGAGTCATCGAAGGCGAACAAAAATGCTCATAATCGGCCTAACAGGCTCAATAGCCACGGGCAAATCCACCGTCTCCACCCTCCTCTCCTCACACCCGTACTCCCTCCCCATAATCGACGCCGACCAGCTCGCCCGCCGCGTCGTCGAACCCGGCACAAAGGGCTACAATGCCATCGTCAGCTACTTCGGCCCGAGCACACCGGACCTCCTCGTCCCCGCGTCCCCAAACGACCCCCCGAACCGCCCACGCCCACTGAACCGCCCCGCGCTCGGGAAGCGCGTCTTCGGCGACTCCGAGGCCCTCAAGCGCGACCGCATGGTCCTGAATAAGATCGTGCACCCGGCCGTGCGGTGGGAGGTCTACAAGGCGTTGATGTACTACTATGTGCGCGGCCACTGGGCGGTTGTCCTCGATGTGCCGCTGCTCTTTGAGAGCGGGATGGATCTGATCTGTGGGACGGTCGTTGTGGTCGGCGTGAGTGATCCGAGTGTGCAGATGGCGAGGCTGCGGGCGCGCGACGCGCATCTCTCTGCGGAGGATGCGGAGAATCGGGTCAAGAGCCAGGGGGATGTGAAGGGGAAGGTGGAGAAGGCTGAGTTCCGGGGCACGGCTGATGCGCGGGGGGTGATTGTGTGGAATGATGGGGATAGGGGACAGCTACAGCAGGAAGTTGCGCGGGCGATTTCGAGGATCCAGGGGAGTAGTCCGCAGTGGTGGGCGTGGTGTTTGCTTATTGCGCCGCCGCTGGGGGTCAGTGTGATGGCGTGGAATCTACTGGTGAATTTTTCGACGAGGAGGAGGTGGGAGAAGAAGGTGGAGAGGGAGAGGGCGAATTTGTGATCCACGGCCAGGGGGGTTCGGAGTTGTTGATCGGAGTCGAATTGTTTCTCCTATCTCGGTGTCTCGAGCGAATTAATGACACACTTGCATGAAACACATCAATATAAATTCCTAAACTAGTGCCAGAGTGGCCTGATATTCTGACAGCTCATCTGCGGATGATATACGAAACAGGATCGATAGACTAGAAATCGACTATGTTTGGGTTCAATGGCGCCTTCCTATCTGGGATCCACCCTCGAATCAGGGGACGATGATTTCCCTCCTCCTTCCAAATAAGAGGAGCCCATCGTCTCACAAAGCCATTGTGGCGCCGTGGCTCTTCATCTCCTACGTTTCTAACCCATCAAGGACTTGGCGATCACCGTACTTTTCACGTGCTTCGAACTTGCACTATCTTCAACTCTGAACAGAAAGCATCGCCATGTTCTGTCCATGCGCCAAATCCTACTTTGTGGTCGAAGGGCTGCAAACAGAACAGCCTCGCCTTGTCCGCTCTAGATTTGAGCGGTCCCCGACCTCGAATGCCCGTGCTCCCCTTCCCATACAGATTCGACCGCATTTGTCGAGGGAATCTAGCAGTGGTAACTCGGGACAGAGAGAGAACGGACACGGACAGGCGCAGGGATACGGGTACGGGCCAGGTAAAGTGCCCGCTATCTTAATTACTCCAATTCCGGAGGAGATAGAGGTATGTGACCTGAAGGTTTTGTTATTGTATTGCCTCTAATGATGCGTAGTTAGCTCATATGGAAAGCAAGGCCCCGGATCACAAGTGAGACCTCGGACCAGATACTCGAGAGAAAGTGGTTTGCCTCGAGGAATTCTAAAAGTCCCGACGGAGGAGTTTCCGTTCGACAGTCATGATATACGTCGTCACTCCGAATCATGGAAAATCCAGAAACCGAATGGTATCCGAGAGCAAGTCGGAAAGCCGAGCAGCCCTGATTACACGTCGGATCGCGATCCACCAGCATCTGATGTCGTAAAAGTCCGGGTCTACAGGCGGAATAAAAGCACGACGCGGGAGTCCTGCGACGGTGTCATTGCGGAGGCGGCCAAGTTCCGAGAAGGCGATGTCGTTGTGAGAAGCGAGGCCAAGGCCGAAAGGACTGGGGCCCTGAAGACGGTGGAGGCGGCGTCTACCAGAGGATGGGAGGCACAAGAAACAACGGCATGGTAGTCCGTCCACTTTCGCCTCTCGATTGACTGATGGGCATCGTCGGCAGTATTAGTAGGTGACTTTTATCCGGCGGGCCGATTTGTCGTTCATCGCCGCTGTATATCATTTGTGCTTCCGTTTCCTCTCGGGTCTATCATATTCCGCCATCAGGTTGGCGCGCCTCCCCCCCGATATGCTTGTTACTTCCCACATGCTCTTCGGTTTAATCTGTTTCTTCGTTGTCCGAGCCTCGCTTGCATCTTGATCACCTTCAGCAATGTTTGTTGCCTGTATACTATTAGCTTTCGAATTATAGGTTGGCAGGATCGTACAACCGTCGGCTTGTTTTTCTTCTTATAATTTCCGTAAGCCTGTCGGCCCCCGTAGGCAATATCGTCATCGTCCGCATCAAGGGAGTAATCTGCGAGCACAACGGGCGGTTGCGCGTATTGGGCCGAGTCTGCCCCGTCAAAGTCGAGGAACCATTCCGTTTCACCAGCTTCCGCAGCTTGTCGCGCAACAGCATCCCTTCGTTTCTCCTCCTCTTCTGCCAAGGCAGCCGAGATGGCCTCCATGTCGGATGGACGTGTGGGAGATGAGCTCTCGGCCGGCTCGGTGGAGATGCGGCGTTTCTTGGGGGTGGAAGCTTGTGAGTTGCTGGCTGATTCGGGTTGAGATGACTCTTGCGCGGCGGCGCTAGCAGCAGCTCTTTGCATGAACTATTCTTGTTAGACCATGGAAACAAAGCTCTTGGTATGTGCTTACCTTCATCGTAAGTAGGCGCGAAGACATGTTCTTCTCAGCCTTCGGGGTCGAAGGCGACGGTCGAGGCATGCTGACAACTTGAGTGTACACAAAATCAAAGCATTCGAAGACAAGATTCGCGACAAACAAGCCGAATTATCAAAAGCAAACCTCGAGCACGTTGAAAGAATTTCGTCGCTCTTGCCCAAGCAAAAGTAAAGAAAACCCACATCCGGCAGAATCACACCGCACGACGGGCCCCGATTGGCTGCCGAAGCGGCATTGGAGCTCCCTCCCGCAAACCTCGACCACCGACCTCATCTCTCCGCGAGTGCCGCATCCCGCCCACGTTAACTCCCCGCTACACGATCCAATTGCAGGGAAAGATGTTGCTCCCGATCGCCCGAAGCCGCGTTGCGGCGCTGTCGTCCACCTGGGCTCCCCGCGTCGCCTCCCAGTCCCGGACCGTCGCCGCCGCCTACTCGACGACCGTCCCTCGCTTCTCGGAAAACAACATTCAAGCCAACGATCCGACCCCGCGGACCCCTAAGCCCAATGTTTCCGAGACTAATGCTACGCCGGTTGACTCAATGGGAGCGTGGGATGCTGCGTTGCAGGAGTCTACCGATGTTGGGGAGCGAGTGAGGACAATGCAGGCTCCTAACCGGGCTGCCACTTGGGCCGCGAGCCAGAGGTCGAGAGAGGAGGCGATGAGTGGGCCGCGATTTGAGCAGACTATCATGCACGTTCAGGTTAGTTACCTTGAAAAGATCGTGGCCTCCCGGCGTGCAGCGGGGAAGAAGAGTGGTCAAGGATAACTAACACGGATAAATAGCCCACACCCATGGCCGCTATCGAGCTCATTCACAAACAGCCTGTCCGCTGGACAAACAAGAAAGTTGTCAGCTGTGACGGCGGTGGCGGCCCTCTCGGCCACCCCAGAATCTACATCAACACTGACAAGCCCGAGATCGTGCCCTGCGGCTACTGCGGTCTTCCCTTCGTACGTTTCATCGCAAGTGCGTCAATTGATTAGCTGCTAATGCGTAATAGGCCCACGAGCACCATCGTGCGTACCTCCAATCCCTGCCAGAGACCAGCTACCCCCTCGAGGCTACCGGTGACGCCGCCGAGGTGAACGAGACCCAGCGTGTGACGGAGGGCGGATTCGAGCAGCGGTAAAGAAAGTTTGTTTTTGGCGTTGTTGCATGTTTTATGTTGCCCGGCTGGGCTTGTACAGTTGTATTAAATCAATGAGCTGTTAGAATATTTCATTTACCTGAACTCTCATTGGTCCGTCATTTCAATCTATAGATATCCACAATGGCGGCCTCCAAGCAACCCAAACCATACCTCATTACGGAGTACCTGGCAGTTGCTCAACAGTCATTTGCATGGCCTAAACTACCGCCTGCAGTGTAAACGGCATGGCCGACACCTCGTACCTCCACACCAGCCTATAAATGTACCTCATCTAGTCAAGCCTTCTCGCCTTGAATAGTAGCAACAACCTTTCTCGTGTGCCGACTAGCCCGGAACTCCAAGTACCAAATCCCCTGCCACGTCCCTGTCGCCAGCTTGCCATTCGCAATGGGGATATTCACCGACGCACCGATGAGCGCACTCTTGATATGAGCCTGTCACACACATAGACATTAGCACAAACTCCTCTCAACCCAACAAACCACCACACTCTCCAAAACAATCTCTCTCCCTCTCTCCCTCTGACATTAAAAGAAAGGGAAGCATACAGGCATATCATCCTCCCCCTCGGCCGAATGCCGATAGAGCGTGCCCTTCCTATCGACGGGCGCAATGCGATCCAGCGCATCACTCATGTCCTCGCGGACGTCCTCGTCCCAGTTCTCGTTCAGCGACAGCGCGCACGACGTGTGCTGGATGAACAGGTTCAGCATCCCAACCTTGTAGTCGCGAATCTGCGGGACCGAGGACAGGATGTGGTCGGTTATCAGGTAGGAGCCCCGCGAGCGCGGCGGGAGCGTGAATTGGGTTTGGGACCAGGACATTGTTGCGATTTTTTCTTTCTTCGGGTGGTTCGTTGGGGCTTCTTAGAGCTGAGTAGGTGGCAGTTTGTTAGAGAGCTTGTACACAGGTGGTTGCGGGGTACGTAGGTGGGTTTTTGTGGTGCGGTGCGTAGCGAGGGAAGGTGTGTTTCCGGACTTGGTCGAGGAGCTGGAGATTCACTTACAGAAGGTAATTGTCTGTGCAACTGTGTGTTGTTGTGGTATAGAGTTGTTTGTGGAGTGCGGAAGTCGTCAAGAAATCCGTCTCGTGTGGTGGGGAAATCGCATCGACGTCATTTCTACCAACTACAGCTTGATATGTTGTACGGCGACAAGATCAATTGCTCCGAATCGTGTGCTTCGTATTCAAACTTGGTTCGAGTCGCCTTTGTCTTCATCTATATCGTGCATATTTACATTCGTGTACGACCGCTTTCATCCTTAAGTTTTCCATAATCATCAAGCATATCGCTCTGCTCGTCCAACCCCGACCACTTGGGCTTTCCATCCGGAATGTCCATTGCACGGGCGCCGTAGAAGATATGCAGTCTGCACGCGTTAGCTCAATCGCACGAAAGTCCCATATCAAGTCAGGGCTGTCGGGAACGTACTTTGGCTCAAATGCCTGTCTCCATGTATCATGATCCGTCCCCGAGGCCTTATAGTCAATCAATTCGGGGAACACCAAACAGACATTCCGTCCCTCGTCCATGATGGGGCTCCGACAATGCGCACATGCGACCTTCGTCGGCAGCTGGTAATCCCTCGACTTATCCTGGGAGGAGTAGAACGAGAGGCCTTCGGTTCCCTTGTTGAACATGATATTTTCCTTATGGAAGATGCCGCACCATTGGAAGGGAGCGCCTGTACCATATCAGCAAACCGACCTTGTCAGAGGGCTTGGACTCGAAGCTCGTGCACGTACCATGTGTGACCTGACATCCTCGACAGTGGCAGTACTTCGCGTTCAGTGGTGTCTGGCGGCTGATCTTGTACGTGACTTGGCCGCAGTGGCAACTACCGCGCCATTTAGCCTCTCCAAAGTCTGCATCAGGGCGAATTTTGTACGGGGGTCGGTCCTTGTAGCCGGGGTCTCTTTCGGTCATTGTTAAGGCTTTGTGCAGGGGAGCTGAGTAGCCAAGATGTCTGGATTTGAGCTTGGTATAGCAGGTCAAAAGGGGAGTATGTAAGGAGTTTGGTCTAGCCGGGAAAATCCTGTTGCACAGCATGAGGAGCGGATTGTGGTGACTCTGTGAATTGTCATTTTGTTCTTCGATTTTCTGTGCTGCGAGTGTTGAGATGACCAGGAGGTGATGTCATGGATCCGAGGTTCGACCGTGAGGGCCATCGGAAAGAATCTAGATCTAGATTCGATATGACCAGATCTGGGGAATGTCAACAATCCCGATGTTTTAAGTTCTGACACCTTCATTGTTCTTGGTGCTCGGTGCAGAATGTCCTCAATCAGAGCATGTGCACGTGCACGGGACCTTGAGGACTGAGGATCCAAGTGGCTGGCTTGGGCTGACCGCAGTGGCGGTGGTGAGAGGATCAAAGAGCAAGCACGGTTGTACCTCATCTCTCAGTGCGATGCAGCGAGATAATCTATGTGCCACAAGAGGAAGGAGCCCCCTGAGGCCCAGGCCCGATCTAACCTCTTTCCACTATCTCCACATACTGACTTGACTCGTAGTTAAAAGGCGTACAGATGCAGCTCATTATAGGATTACTAGTATAGGCTCTGCCAGCTCTAACTCTTCCCGTCATCATACATGTCTATCGTGAGTCATTAGTCGTACAGGCCACCGTGAACCGATGGCTGAGATAGTATGCAGCACCCATGCCTTTTCTACCAGCCAGCCAACCCATAAGATATTCCAACCTCTAGAAACAAAGTGTAAGAGAAAGGATACGAGAGGACCAAAGTATACAGCATTGAGGTGACGTTCAGTGGCCGTCGCCTAGTATCAGTGCCCGGGCCTGTTTGGCGTCCGTTCCGAGAATGCTTATGAGATACTCAATGCTGCGAGAGATCAGTGACAGGGCTCCCTTTGAGAATGTGCCGGGCTTACCTTGCTTCAGATGCTAGCCTTCGTCGCTCAGCTTGAAAGTCCTGTTGGCAGACTTCCCACACAGCATCCCGTTGCTGAGGAAGAACCGATTTGATGCGAAGCTTGAACCTCGCGCTCACTGGTCGGTGATCAGACGCTCGCACCTCATGGCGTCGGTAGTCCAGCTGCTTGACCCGACCTAAGCCCCTGTAGAGAACGCGATCACACCAAGCAGGCGACCGCTTCTTATCACTCGAGTCGTACTCGTCGGTGCCAACATCATACTTGTACGTCGGGGCAAATGTGATTGGAGCCTCTTGGAACGCGCGTAAGCGGAACCCAGGATTCTTGCGCCTCGACGCTAGTAACTGATCACGTTCCAGTAGCTTCGTAAGATTGTTGCTGCGGACCGCCTCGATAATCACATTCCGCGGGATTGAGTCAATTCGGTAGTTGAGATCTCCGTTCAGGATACAGATCTCATGATCCATGATCATCGATCCGTCTCCACCACTAACAAAGTGGTTCAACCGAGATGTTAGACTGGCCTCAGCGGGCAGAGATTCGGTTTCGAGAATAGCCGCGATGTCGTTGTTGCGGTGCGTGGTCTGCGTCTGTCCTGCTGCCAAGTGGCAGTTTACGAAACAGAGCGAACTATCGTCCAGAACGAAGCGGAAGACAAGGGCGCCCTACACCATTAGCTTTAATCATGTCAAATGTGATACGTCCACGCCATACCTTGTTTCCGTGCAGACCTCCCATGCCCCGCTTAATCTCGGCGGCACTGACGTCTTTAATCTTATTCCGCTCTTTGTGCTTGACGAAGATGCACGTGAAGAGGCCAATAAGATTTGCGCTATGCAAGAGAACATACGACTCCTCGAGCGGCATGCAGTCATTGATAGCCCGAGTTAGGTGCTCCATCCACACCCGATACTGTCGACTCATGTGCTCTTTCTCGCCGCTTTCCTTCTTTTTGCTTCCGAGCAGCAAGCTTTCTGCAGACAATCAGTAAGCATATTCAAACATTCCAAATCAAACACGTACTAGCGGTGATTTTCTTATTCTCAAGATCAACGAGCTCTTGAAACCCGAAAACGAGGATCTCCGGTGGATTTTCTGGGTGGATTGTATCCTGGATGAATGTAGATGCGCGTATACTTCCGGGAGTAGAAGCACCGGCGTTCCAGGTCACGACCACGGCACTAATCTCACGGAACGAGCAGAACTCGACATCCTTCTTCTGCATCTGGATTTCTGCACACTGTTAGCTCATTGTGGTATTGCCTCGGAGGATGCCGCTTACCCAACCAATCGTCCTCAAGCATTCCGTCCCAAAGACGAATACAGTTATCCTGTCCCAGCGAGGTCACTTGGAGTCGGTTCATCGTCCACACACTGCTAGTATCGAGCAGGAATCCGCAGACGGGGCTATCGTGCGCAGACCAGTCCTTCAAGACGGTCCAAGGGTTTGTGCGCGTGTCGTAAACGTAGATCATCCCGGTTTTGTAGGCAGCCCAGAGATTATCGCCCACAATTCCCAGGCAATTGATCTTGTATACGCTAACATTGACGACACCAATGCAAGCGTAGTCGCTGGCCGAGTACACAGTGACCTTACCATCCGCATGGCCCAGGTACACCCGGCCACCGTCTTTGGTTGTGTAAGCACCAGAAGTGACGTCTCCGGTATGGTGCGAACCTAATGGGCGCTTGAGAATCTTGAAAGATGCATCATCGCGTGCATCAGGTCGGTACAAGTGAACTTCCTTGCCCGTAGCCAGCCACAGAGTATCCCCGACAACCATCGAAAACGTATGCCCCCTCGCAACTCTGTCTTGGGGAGTGTGGTAGCTGTAATGAAGATCGGGAACGCCTGTCTCGTCCGGCGGCCACACAAGTAACCGGCCTTCATCGTCAATCGTCCACATTTCCTTCTTATGGCGCAGAATTTTGATGACTTCTCGTCGCGATGGATATGCGCGTGACGCCACAATCGATCCAGTGTTGACGTCTATCTCGTGAAGCTCTCCGTTATTTGTACCAATCCACAACCGTTGGCCCTCGTCTTCAAGACCCGCCCCAGGCTTGAAAGCCAGCGACAAGCTCTTCACAGTTTCACCATGACTAAGACTCATAAGCTGTTCGCCGGTCGTAAGATCCCAGACACGTGTGATGTAGCCAGTTGTACAGACATGCTTTCCGCACACGTCCATCAACCGCGTATCATAGCGAGTATTGATCTCTCGAGGTCCTGTCTTCAGAATGGGTGGCCGTCTATTCGTACTCGATGCATCCGGATAGTCTGTGCGCACGGGCGGTTCATCAGCGACCGGCTCCTCTGAGCTGATAGTAGTTCGCACGGGCTGACGATCTACAACCGCCCTGTCTAGACCCGATGGAGGTGGCAGACGTTTATTATCTCTTGAGAATGACGGCTGTCGCTGGATTTGCGGGGTCTGAGTGCGCGGGGTCTGTATTGAGTCGGGCCGGGGAATATGTCTTATGGGTGCTGGGCTTTCAACGGCGGCGGGCTGCCTTGCAGGTGACCTTCCCGTCCGGTTAACCACGGCCGGATGCCGTGGCGGAAGACCCGGCCGACTATGTGGGCTATCACTTCTTTGCGACAATCGTGCGGACAGCGGTGCGCTTGCTAGAGCTGCAGGTTGCATAGGAGTCCCTCTGGGGATCTGAACAGTAAGCGGCCTACTTTGTCGCGGTGGCTCGGGAACCGGTGAGCGCCGCGAAGCGGATGGGGCCCTAACAGGCGGAGGAGCAGGCGATCTCTCCCTTGACCGGCGTGGTGGCATCTCGACGGCGGAGAGCGGCGGCGGGGATTGGCGAGAAGGGGGCTGCGGAGGTCGGGTTGGCTGCGTGACGGCGGCCCGACTTGGCGATGCCTTCTCAGGACTGCTCGGTGGGGTGCTGAACGGTGACGCACGGTCTCGCGAGACTGCTCGTTGCTGGCTTGGAGCTAGGGAGGGGCTCGAATCATGGAAGATCAAGTTCGCCGGTTTTGCGGGGATCTTGGGCTTCGACGCTCGATTAGGCAGGGGGGCTTCACCTGTTGACCCTGCCAATGTAGACAACCCCGGAGACAGGTGACCGGTTCTCCGCTCCATGGGGATAGGCGATGCGTTGACGGGCGTGGTCGGGCGACTGGAAGACGCTCTATTTGACGAGATAGGCAGGGATTCCCGTGAAACACTCGGCGGACTCCGCACAAAACGAACGTCATCTCCACGATCAAATGTACCCAATCCACGCGGTGGAGAGCGAGGGGAATCTACCGTCAAAGTAGGTGCGAGCTGTGGCGACGAGTGAAAGTTCATCGACATGGGCCTGCTCTGACGTCTCCCGGGCGAAATCCCCGGTGTTCCGCCATTCCGTCCCCTCGCGCCGTTCACGTATTCATTCCGCCGACCATTAGACAAATCCGTCGCTGAAGCCCAGGGAGAAGGACGAGGTAGGTCGAGAGAAGTCCGCGAGGATGAGCGGAAATCATCCTCTGGCTCCGGTGCTCGAAGAAGTGTGCTGCCGCGGGGACCGCTAGGTACGGTGGACGGAGAACGGCGATGCGAAAGATTCTCGAAATGGGAGAGGAGTGAAGATACGGGTCTCTAGAAACGCAATGAGTTTGTGTTAGCCGTTAGATCTCGTATAGCGTTGCGCATGACGTACAATCGGGGCGCTATCCGTAGCGTCGTGGCCCTTGCCGTTTCCCTCCATGACGACAGTTCCGGCACGCAGACAGGTCGAAAAGATGAATCATAGGCCCTCGATCACGGTATCAAAAAGCTATCCGACCAGAGACCTCCAATGTTTAATGGGAATAAGCCGGCCAGGGGCGCGGGAGATTGACAGGAGTCGTGCCTGAGCAAGTTGTTTGCCAGGCTTGGCCAGATCTAGGCGGAAGCAGGTCAGATGTAAGGAGGTGAAACGAGAGAAATTGGGGAGGGGAGAGCGGAAAAAAAAGGTCGAGAGGACGCTCGGAGGAGGCGTCGTAAGCTGGCGCAAAGGAGGCTCAAGGGCGAAGGTGAAACGGGGCTTAGGCGTACACAGCACCAGGTGGAGGGGGAGTGAAAGAGGGAAGTAATGGTGGTGGCAGCTCGGCAAGCCTGGCAGATGAAGGAGTGGGGGACGATGATGCGGACGAACTGGAGGAGAAGCAGGAAAGGAGAGCAATCACACCGCGACAGAATAAAGAACACTGCAGCTATTGAATCTAATTTTTGAGGATCTGTCTGTCTACAAAGGTCACGGTCTCGCTACAGGTGACTACCGATGACTACTGATCGCATCTCGAGTCGCGTGGATTGGATGAAATTGGATTATTTTTAGCGTCCGCCTGAAGAACCGCATTATTTCAACGTAACGGCCCAAGTTCTCCGTCCCCATACGAGGTTAAACGCGCCACTCTCCCGATCTCGTGGTCCAGGATCGAATCCCCATAATTATTTCGTCCTCCCCTCTTTCTCGTCGACAACCCGCTATCTAGAGCCATTGCAACCATGTGGTGTGTACATTCCACGCCCCTGGCGATCTGCACCCGCGGCTCGTGCTAACTCGACGCGCAGTAAACACATCCTCAACGCTCAGGTGGCCATTCGGTCCGCGTGCTGTACGTGCCGTTCCACGGTATGCCATACTAGCAGAAACCCAAATGCTGACAGTTCCCTCCTCGCAGGTCGCAAATGGTTCGACTGCGCGGAATGCCACCATGAGTCGGAATCCCATTCCCTCCAAAAGTCAAACGAGATGGTATGCGTCTAATATCGCCCGCATGTGCCGCCATTCGGTTCCGGGGCTGACGGCTGAATGGTGTATAGGTATTTGCGTGCAAGAAGTGCAGGAAATGTTTTCGGAAGAATTCCGAGGAGTTTGAAGACAGGTACATTCGCGAGAGGCCTGTTTGCTGTGAGGGTTTAAGGGCTAACGCACGCTACCAGTGACGAGTACTGCCCACACTGTGATAACCATTTCGTTCTTGAAGCCATCACCCCGAAACCGAGACTAGAAGTAGAGGGCGATGATATCCGGATCGACTCCAGGTACGAGCCCCTCCGCGACCACCGGAACTGCTGAATGCATACTAATCGAGAGACTAGAATGATCAAGGACGACCGTGTACGGGGAGACCAAGAACGATCCATATTTACGGCAAAAGACTCTGCCGACCGCCTGGGTTAGGCACCTCATGGATTACGACGACTTACGACTTTTATGCGCCCTAGCGGCCTCCAATACACTTCAATACAACTCCCCGGCAGCGGGGTTGGAGAGATCCAGAGGTGACTTCCAAAGCGGCTCCTTATTTTCGTAGATGCATTCGCGCTTCTACAAGGATCATCAAATATCCCAGATATTAGACGACAAATCACTAGTCTTATAGGTCAAATGTAGCCCACGTAGTCGCTTCTAATCACAGGGTTGCTCCAATCCGGCTCGCAAAACTACTGGCCTTCACTTGCCTCCCCGCCGGTCCGTGTGAGGATCGCCGCCGTTGTTGTGCCGGAGCGACCCGTCTTCTTCTTTGCAGCCTCCTCCTGCTTCTCCGTCTCAATGTTCTTAACATAGGACTCGATTTGGTCATCGGGCAGCATCTCGATCGTCTGGCCGGGCGACATGATAGCGACTTCAATGTTCTTCGCACCAGTCTGCACAACCTCCAGCAGCGACTTGATTGTAAGCTGAATCGTCTGCTCCCGATCCATATCATCCTCGTGGTTGCGCTCGAGGAACTCGCGGACAGTCTTGCTGGAACGGCCGATGGCATTCGCTTTCCTACATCACAGTCCCCAAGTCAGAAATCACCCTTCCCTATGTATTCACAAGCAGCTCAACAGAACATACCAAGCAGAATAGATACCCGACGGCTCAGTCTGGTACAATCTCGGCGTCTTATCATTCGGATCGAACCCAACGACCAAGGTACTAATACCAAAGGGCCGCACACCTCCACTCTGCGTGTACCGCTGCTGCACACTGGCAATGTATTTGGTGATGTATTCGATGGTGACGGGGTCTTCGACGGTCAGGCGGTGCGACTGGGCTTCTAACCGGGCCTTGTCAATGAGGATGCGGGCGTCGGCGTTCAATCCGGCGAAGGCGAGGATGGCGTGGTTGTCCAAAACGGCGATCTTTGATGGTGTAATGCGGGTATCTTGGAGTTTGAGCGCGGAGCGTTTCTCGCAGCCGATAACGACGATGTCTTTGCCTTTTACGCCGACGGCGCAGGTTCCTATATGTTTGGGTGTGGGTTAAAGTTTGCTCCGCCGTGTTGTTGGTATGATCAACATGATCTCATCGACTTACCTCTCTTGACAGCTTCCATGGCATATTCAACCTGGAAGACGTGCCCATCGGGGCTAAGGAACGGTCAGAATGTCGCATGTCGAGCTAGAATAGTGTTGAATCCTCACCTGAAGACTATGTTGTTTGGTCAGCATAGCGGTTCTCAGCAAACACAGGAGCTCCAAGAATTAAGCTGTCTCACCTGAAAGAGCTCGGTCGTATCCGGACATTATGGGCGGTGTGTATCTCTAGAAAGTGTACTAGAGCTGGATAGAAAGGACAAAAAGCGATAAAATCCAGGAAGACGCAAAAGAGATACAATTCGTGGCAGAGAGGGCGTGAGATGCTGGGAATAGAGGAGGCAGCTTGGGCGATGACAAGATGGAGGTGAACGCGAGTCCCGCGGTTGCCTCAGAGCTCCCAGTGCCAAGCGCGCGGCTAACTGGCCACATCCGTCCTCCAGACTTTCTAGAGAGCCAACACTGTGTACCACCTTCAGCTCAATTATTGAAGGCACTATTACGCATACTATTTTGACACGATGAGGTATCGGAGATTCTGTACATGATATTTGTTCAGGTAGTAATATACTCGGTATGATGTGCTGCCCATGACTGCACATCGACTTTTTCTGCAAGAACAAAACAACGCAATGAAGACAAGAGATGAAGAGATAAAATAACAAGCGCAAGATTATAAACATTCAAGAGCAATCTTGTTGTACTCACAATTCCCGATCCGTGTGCCACGCATGTCCCAAACCTGCCATTGCTGGATCAAAAGGAATACCCCAACACCCCCAACAGACCGTTCCGTTGTATCCCATCCGTGATCAAATACCATAAAGTTCTCCAAAAAGTCCTATTGCCGAAGAGCGCAGAAGATGAATTGGGACAAAATCGAGAACAAGAACAAAAGCAGAAAAACAAGTATCTAGAATGCAAGTTCATGCCAGAGGGAGGGAGCCCCCGCATCAAGGACCTGCGGCAATATACAACCAACGCCGCAAGCCTGGGTTGAGCAAACGAAGCTCGTGTCGACCGGAGAGGGCCGAAAAGCGATGAGCGCGCCAAACCGGAGAATCGAGGGATGAAAGCCACCAGCACCCACCTGCCGGGACCGTCGTCTATACCTTGAAACATCGCTTTCAAATCACAAGACCGAGCACATACCGAAAAGGTCAAATGAAGCTGAGACATATGGGAGAAGAAAAGAGAAGAAACAGAGAAACAGGGTTCAAATGAGGCAAAATGATGACACGCTACCTGCCTGCTCCTCCCAACCTGATGCACCAGAACTACAAAAATCCCGTATACAAACATGCTTCAACCAACGTGCACCATCATATCCGCATCTCCATATTGATAGATAAATTGAAAAATGGCGATAATTTTGTTCAGACTCCCATAGGGATATCGCCAGGGGTTCAGCAAGCCAAGCGATTAAACAGGTGACTTGCTAGCACCGGCACCGTTGCGGCGAGAATGAGCATCATCCGAAACAGTCAGCCCGCCTAGGCCCGTGGAGAGAAAGGCGAAAGGATCGCTGGATCCGTCGTTTCCATAGAAGTTACCGTTTGAGGCACTGGTAGATGAAGTGTGGTCAGCGCCAGTGAAAGCTGCCTGAGCTGCGGGGTTGGCGAAAGAGGCGGCGCCGTGGGAAGCGTTTGTCGAGCCATAGCCGGGGGTCATCTGTCCCATTGGCGGGTAAGCCGCAGGGGCATTGCCCAGTCCAGAGGGCAAGCCGTAGTTGCTAGGGGGTCCGCCGAAGGGCTGGTTGAATCCTCCAAAACCGGCACCAGAGGAGGCAAAGGGACCAGGCGCAGGAGTACTGCTCATTGAACTGTGACCGTAGTTGGAGGACTGGTCCATGGCAGACGGAAAAGCTGAGTCGGCGACGACGGCAGCTCCAGACCGAGGAGCGCCGCATCGTAGGCAGTTGATATTCTTAGCGAAGTTATGGTAACCGCATCCTTCAGAGCCGCACTTCCAGTCACCAGCACGGAAAGGAACAACTCCACCATTGCCGCCCATACCACGGGAATGACCCATTCCGTGGCCGTGGCCGCCAACGTGAGGCGGCATCATCGAGGGAGGGCCGTAGGTGTAGCCGTAGCCCATTGGGTCAGGAGCAGCAGCCATGGCGGGGAACGAGCAGCGGAAACAGGCTGTACGGCGTTGGAAGTTGGAGAAGCCGCAAGACGGGCAGGTCCAGTCACCGGGACGAGGGCGGTTCTTGGAAGGAGGGAAAGGAGTAAGGATCTCTGCGGCTCGGTCAAGAACGCGGCTGGAAGATGGGGACACTTCAATGGCCTTTTCGTTGAGGGCACGGCCATTCATGCAAAGACTCTCGGCGGCCTGGAAATTTAAATGTTAATTATGCGGGAATCTATAATCAAAGAAAGACGACCACTTACCTCCTCGTGGGACGAGAAGACAGCAAATCCGGTACCAGTCGGCTTGTGCTGGTCAGGTGTACGGAGGGTCCAGAAAGCGATTGGGCGGCCACCGAACTGAGTAAACCAGCTCTCCAGCTCGGACTGTGTGGTGTCGTGAGGAAGACCGCTCAGATGAAGGACCTTGCTACGTTCCGCCAAGAAAGCACGAACATCCGCTCTCGCATCCATTGGCCGGGTCAAGATCTCCGGGTGCTCATGGGCAGGCTGGGACTTGCGGATCAGGCCACGGAGCACGCGGGCCAGGGTCACAGCTTCGTCCATAGCCCGGCGAGGGGAAGCGGGGGCCAAAGCCTGCAGGTGGAAAGGAAGGTTGTGCTTAATCGGGGCGGAGGACTGGACGGGTTCAACTTCGAGGGCGGCACAGATGTTCGAGAGAGAGCTGGGGCCGAAGGGAAGGGACTCGGGGTGGTGAGTTTGCCATCTTTGATATTCGGTGCGGAGATCGAAAGTCCGGGAGTGTTGGAGGTATGGAGGAAGCACAACGGCCTTGTCGCGGGCCTCACGAGGCAACTGAACACGGAGGTCCCATGAATCTAAGGTCACAAAGGCGAATTCAAGGTTCTTCGACAACAGGTGTTCTTGGGCAAACGAATCGAATCGGTTGATAGCATCGCGGAAGCTGCCTGCTGAGCGGACGTGCTCCCAAGTCAGCGTCGTCAGGCTCGCTTTCGGGCACTGTCAGCCATTGCACAAGCAAACTGATATACACCGAGGTGAACGGGTGACAAGGGAACAGGAAGCGGGCTTGGTGATGAAATTGGAGACCGAACGCAGAGTGTACTTACTGCACAGCGGCGTAATTGGGGTGTTGACAGGCTTGACAAGCACACTCTCGCGGTGCAACTAAAGTAGCGAGACCTCGGTCAGCAACATGCAAGAGAAACAGGGTTTCGGGGAGAGTTTGTAGTTCAAGGGTCCGGCGAAATAGCCGGGCGGGCTCGAGCCCATCCTCAACCACCGACAAGCGACAGGAAAAGAGGGGCAAGAATTGATGCAGACAAAAAGGGCTGCGTACCTCCTCGCAGGATTTGGTATCCAACAAGATCCACCCCAGCTCGATCACCTCTGCAGAATCCTTGGTAACGTAGACGCCATGCTCATCGCAGGTGGTTGCAACGTGGATGATGATATAGCGATCCAGCTTGGGAGTCGGAGCTGATACGGCGGCCATCGCTCAGGGACTTTGTCGCTCGCTGCTGATGCCAACTAGGAACAGCAGGGAGAGGGGGTCGGCGGGAAGGAGGTGAGGGAAAAAAAATCGTGCCTCTGCGAGTGGGAGCAGAAGGACACGGATTCACGACCAAGAGGAAAGGAAAGTCGTGAATCAAGAAACAAAAAACATACAGAGAAAGAAGGGAGAAGGGGAGGAGACGGGGAGTGTGAGAGAGGAAAAGGATGGGGGAGAAAAAGAAAGTCGCCCAGTCCGTTCGAGCAGGACCAGTTCGTTTTGGTGGTGGTGGAGCGTCGAGATTAAAAAGAAAAGTTTCGGCCTCTCGACAGGTTGACGTTGAGGGAAGAGGAAGGAGAGGACAGAGATGGGGATCCAGCTCGGAGAGCTCTAGTCATCCCCGATATTATCCCAATTATAGCTACGAAATCATTCCCATCGATGAGCGCACAGCTTCCTGTTCATTGGGTTCTACAAGTGCTCTTCCATCCATCATCCACGTTGTTGCCGAGACGCTTACAATTCATCACACCCTGACCTCAAGCTGGCGGCCAACGCCTCGGATTATCAAACATGTCCTTTTGAGAGATCTAACGGACCTCACATCTCTCTCAATGACCCGGTACCTGCGGAAGAGAGATGCAACAGGCAGAGTTCGAAAGGTACTCGTCGCCCAGCGGCCGGTATCTTACCTCCTTCGTATCTCCGGTGTATGATTCACAATGCACATGCAGCAACCTCACCTTGCCATTGACCCCCAATCACCAGATGTCAATATAGCTCCCAGACAGCCTCCCAAGCCTCAATTGCATGTTGGTATCCCCAAGACTTTGCAGCAGAATCACCTGCAAATGCACACCTTGAAATCGACGACGGATGCCTCACTTCCGAGTGCTTGGGCTCCACTCTCCCCGGTTGGCTTCCGAGGCGACTCTCTGGTTCGTGGTCTTTCCCGCATATTAATACCGCCGAATAATTCACTCGTGTAATCTCAAACACTGACACGACCTCCAATCGCTTCCGGGGGAGAGGATAAAATGAGCTGTTTGCTCTTCTGACGCTTCAGTGTCGTGGAAATCTGGTTGTGTTTCTCAAGGCTCGGGGAAAGCGCGGCGGGTAAATGAGCCAGAACCTCGTCATGGCATGATCTTGTGGCAGCCTGAGGCTGAGACACTAGCCGCCTTTGGAGCTGTCAAGTCTTGGGTGACACCTTCATGCTGCGCCAGGACCATTATCAAACCCTAGGCTTGCGGAGGTCGCCAAACTAGATGACGAGGCTTCTCGCGTAATAGTACTATCCTTATAAGTGTTTTGGGATTGTAGCGCTGCATAACGATTGGCCCAATCGTCAAGTATATGTCCTTCTCAGTGCCACGCGCAAAACATATATATTTAATAGGGTCAGGATCATTCACCAAATAATTAGCGAAGAGGATTTCATAAACATGATCATCTATACTCATAGCCAAGAACGAAATAATTACATTGCAAAGCGCATCATAAACAAGACCCATCAATCGCGAGAACCATTGTCAACGCCGAACGAGACAGGGAATCATAAGTAAAATCAATCCTCCTCCATACCCTCTTCCTTGATAACAGTCATGCGACTATCCTCATTCTCATCCTCCTCCATAATGCTTGGCTCCACCGAGACACCACGACGCGAAAATCCAGGCTCAACCGACGGCCGCACGCTTCTTGACCGAACACTCGCCATGTCACTCTCAACACTGCTCTCCCTGCCTCCCCGAGAACTACCAGGCCGCGTGCTCGTTGGGGCCGCCAGAAGCTTAAGCACAACGTTCTTCACCTTGACAAGGGCATTCCGACCTGCCGCGTCGGCTGCCATGCCTTCCTCAATGGTCTGATCCAGCAGCTCCTTGACTTCTTGGGCCAAAGCAAGGTTGTCCTGGGTGATCTCACTGCCCTGTGCGCTTCGGACACTGGAGCGGAACGGATCGTCGTTTTCGGGATTTTGAGAAGCTGAGCGTGATGGTGCTGCTGGTGGTGCAATGTAGAGCTTGCTCATAAGTGAGAACAAGAGCTTCCGCTCTTCCTTGGAGCAGCGGTTGGTGCCCGCACTGATGCCGAGTGCACGCTCCAGAATGTCCTTTACCAGCTCCAGATGAATGAATCCGCATACGTTGGAACTGGCAGAACCTCCAGCAAGCACTCTTTCACCACCGAGTCCGACAACTCTGCGCTCATCTGTCCACTCCGAAAGCATGCCTAGAACACCAGTCATCAAAGTCTTCAGCTCCTTCTGGCCGACATTCTCGTCGATCTCGCCGTCACTATCTTCCTCGGCTTCGAGAGAGTAGTATTCCTCTGCCGAGTTCAAGACAGTTCGAATCACTGGCACTGTGATTTTACGCATATGCTGTGCGTTTGACGGGCGGGAGTGGCAGTATACGGGGAAGAAGTAGGCCAACGATTGTCGGAGGGCGGGATTGTCTCGGGTTCGTGGATGGAAGAATGAAACGACGAGTGATTGCAGAAGTGTTTCGATTGCATTCTGGTTGAATTCCTGGATGGCAGGGGGAATATTGGCGCCGGAAGGAGTAAAGGTGCCAGTGAGCAGGAGTTTGGAGAGAGCTGTAGCAGCGGCGGTTTGCACAGTGCTTGGCGAGTTAGCTTTTATTGCCCTAGCAAAGACCTTTAACAAGGGCTTCTGGAAAGACGGGGGCAACACCGTCTCCTTGTCGGCCTGCGTTACAGGAGCCAGTAGTGAAGGATGACTTGTGAGCATGTCGCATAGAATCTGGATAGCAGTAGCCTGTAGAGCCTCGTGGCCCTTACTGTAACAGTGGATGAACAAAATCATGTTCTCTTCAGCGAGGGTCTAATGAAATGTTAGTTTATAGATTATACAAAACGGATCTGTAAGAATATAACTGACCTTATCAAGCAGACAGCAAAGTCCAAGGCACTCCAAGCCCCTCTCTCGAATCGGGGCTTCGTGACTCCGAACAGCAGGTACAACCAGATTGTTCAACATGGTCACCAAGTTCATGTTGGCCTGGAGGTTGCCCTGGACATTCTGGAGCATGCAGAGTGCGATGTGGAGACACTTCATGTTGACCACGATCTCACGGAGAACCTTAGCCTTGGCTTCTTCCTTGTTAAACGGCTTCTCATCCTCGCTCATTGGGGTCTCAGATCTGGCGCGGCTGCTTGCGTCGTCGCTGATTTCGGATTTCGCGGAAACAAAGCTGTCCTCGGTAATAATTGTGTCGTGAACTTCTGCAATCGCCTCCAGGACAACACTGCAGAATTCGCTCTCAGCCGCAGCGTCGGGGCCGCAGACGCATCTTAACGTTTCGATGGTGAGTTTTGTGCACTCTTCAGGAAGCTCGGGCACAGCTAGGGCTTCGCGGAGCAGGGAGAACATCTTCCGGCGACCGACTTCATCGCTATAATCCAGCGTCATCGCAATATGTAGGAGCTGTTCAACGATGAATTCAACCTCGAGGGTTTCGTCATCGTTGACATCTGTAGCGTCCTTCGCAAGCTTCTTGCGTTGCAGGAGACTGGTCATGTACTTGTGAAGATACATCGCCAACGCAGTAACCACCGGAATCTTCTCGTCGGCGAGGTTGTCATACTTTCCTTCATTTTCGACGCGGCAAAAGTCGTTGAAGGAGCGGAGAAGGAAGGCGGATTCCCCTGTCATGGACTCCCAGTAATGTTCGTCGAACAGAACTGCCTCTCGATAGTCTGGGCGACCTTCCCAGAAACTGCGCATCGCTTCATGTGCAATACCTGATTCCATTCCAGAATTCACAACATCGACTCGCTCCAGAAGTTCCAGCAGGGCGGGAATACTAGGTGGAGAGCGCTGTCCGCTTTTCTCGGGATCATCGTTCGTTCCTGCACAGTCCTCAACCCAGCGATCGTAAAACAGCTTGCCGGTAGCTTTCCGGACACTCTCGTCACGGTCACGTAGACCCCATCGGAGCAGCTTTTCTCGCATCGTCAGAGACAAATGTCGGAAGTCTCCTAGTGTCGGCAGGAGCCGTGAATATAGCGCTCGCCGGGTAGGCGCGTCGAGATCGCGGGCACGTTCAAGCAGGTAGGGGAGTGTAGACGGGATCAAAGGAAGGTTGAGTAGCAAGGTTCTTCGAACCTCAGCGCTCGTATCATTTTGCATTATATCCACGAGTTTCTCCACAAGGGCGGCATTGCTGTCGTCATTTTCATCCTCGTCTTCTTCATTCCCGGCTAAACGGCCGAGACCCATCACTGCCTGTACTCTGACGGAAGGCTCCTTGTCACGGATTCGCTTCAAAAGGCCTTGGCGAAGGGTGTGATATAAATCATCGTCGACTGTATCGAGAGAATTGACGACATGTGCAATAATCTGCGTGGTACGGAATCGGACAATCTTATCCTTGGCGGACAGTAGAGGCACTATGAGGGCGACGAGGCTGGTGGTTAGGTGCGCGGTCGGCCTCTCATGAGTATTCTGGATGTCGTCCTCATCCTCATCGGAGCCGAAGATCTCAGCATCCTTCTCCGAAGCATGAGTAAGGAAGTTTCCAAGAAAGCGCAAGATACGATCGCCAACGGGTTCAGTCTTCTTGATTGTCAGTATGCGCAACACGCAGCGGCCTACTTCCACGTTGAATTCCTTCTCAGGTATCGTCTCTTCTCCGGGAATCAGCCGCTCTTGTGAAGAATCGGTGTTCTTTTCGCCTTTCTTTGAAGATTTATGGGAGATGCCACAGCAAGCCTCCTGGATCTTTCTTAATCGGACGACTAGCTTGCGGTGACCGGTTGTCGAACGCTGGGCGTCTGCGAAAATCGCGGACACATCGCGGCGGAGGTTCGGGGAGGCTTCGGGCTCTGCAGGTTCTTCAGGAATAGCGAAAGAAGGTGTCGCAGAGCCAGCGCGACCACTTGACGCATTGCTTGCTGCAGAGGCCTTGCGCGTGGTGCTAGTCGATGAACGGGCGGAAACTCGACTAGGCATCTTGTTCGAGGGGTAGTTGTCGGCGGTAAGGAGATTTGGTTAGTTATCGATAGCGCGGGATGAGTCGAGAATCATCCTATAACTGCTGCATCAGGTTTGAAGGTCGTATCGAGCTCGTAGTTGCGCCTCTGTCGTGAACCGCGGATGGCTGCGAAGTTGTTGTTGACCCCGACCGTCGATGTTATGGTCGCTTCCGTTGGTTCGTTGCGTTGCTGAGAGTCACGGGGCGGAGGATAAACAAACACCCCAAACAGGCAGTCCTGATAAGGGCTAGGGCAGCACGTGACCCTCCGCCGATAGTTCACCTTTTGAGATGCATCCTGTCTCTTCACTCGTGTGACAGGAGCTGAACTATGGAAATCGCTCTCCAAATGGACAGGTTACCGCACCTCAGTCAAATGGCTGCTGGAGCGTCGTCTGTTTCGAATATGCCACCCAGTTGCTTGGACCAAAACAGAAGGAGCGACCCCACCAGTGCACATGACGTCACAGCTTAACAGACAGTCTGGCTCATGGTCTCAACGACAGTTCATTCAAACATTCGATGAAAAGCAGAATGACTTGCACAGTAAGCTTAGAATAGTTCCTATACTCTGAACATTATCTAAAAGCACTAGAATACAGAATATTCCGCGGACAGTCCTCTGAACAGGGAGCCCTCTGTCAAGGAGCTCGTCTCTAGGTACCTAGTACCTATCCCATCTACGCCCAGATCCAGGTGTTAATACAGCTAGCTTCATAACACCGGGCTCGATATCTTACGATAGGAATCATGGCCCGGTTCCCCATATTTCGGCGAGCACACATACCATCACGATCGACGGGCTTGTAGCGAATCCCCTGCGACTAACGGTCAATGACCTCGCCACAAAGTTCCCACAGCACGAGATCTGCTGCGCGCTCGAATGTGCCGGCAACAGACGCCATACTATGCGCACAATGCTGAAAGAAGTCGAAGGCATTGACTGGGGCGACGCAGCTGTGATGAACTGCAACTGGAAAGGACCACGACTACGAGACGTCTTGCGGCATGCCGGGGTGCAAGAGGCTCGACCGGATTTACATGTCGCCTTCTCGAGCTACCAGGTGCAATGTCAGGAGGACAAATGGTTCGGTGGTAGTGTGGAGTTGGCGAGGGCGCTGAGTGACGATGCCGATGTGATTCTTGCTTTGGAGGTTAGCCTTGTCACCTCGGAGGATCGTTCTGCGGCTAATGAGATAGATGAATGGCGCTCCCCTAGAGCCAAATCATGGATACCCTGTTCGAGTGGTTCTACCTGGGATCGCCGGTGCGCGATGGGTGAAATGGCTTGACAGGATCACAATCCAGGACGAGGAATCAACCAATTTCTACCAGCGACGCGATTACAAAGTCTTACCGGAAGAAGCCGTGGATAGAGACGCAGCAGAGCCATTCTGGGATAAAACGCCTGCGATGTGTGAGGTGCCCATCAACTCGGTCATAGCTGTACCGGAAGATAATGAGACGATAACTCTTTCGGAGTCAGGGGAATATGAGGTCAAAGGCTATGCGGTTCCCCAGGGGTCTGACGGGCCAATCACCAAGGTGCAGGTTTCTGGCGACTCGGGGAAGAGCTGGGTGAATGCACAGATTGGAAACTCAGGACCAGGTGATGGAGCTGGAGATAGGGCGAAAAAATGGAGCTGGGTGCTCTGGAAGGCAAAGGTTCAAGTCGAGAAGGGACATGGAAGAGAGATAGTGAGTCGGACATATGACGCCGGGGGGCACAGGCAAGCGGAGCATTCTCAGTGGAACCTAAGGGGAGTGGGTTATAATGGGTATGGAAGAGCAAAGAATTTGACAGTCCGGTAGGGGAGAGAAAGCGATTGGTGAGATACCGAGGTGGTGGACGGGGTGTCCAATGAAATGCTCAATGAGATGCTGAATGAGTGCTTGACGAGCTGTTCTATCCTTGACTCTCGGGAGTTGTTTGATATGCTTCCATGGGGCATCATGTACCGCGTTCGCTCAAGTCGCCAGTCCGATACACACAGCACGGCAGTAAGTCTGTATATAGCTAATATCTTTCACTACGATATTATGTCCATGTCTATCTATTGATTCAAAAGACTAAAGTCCGGCTTTCCAACTCTAGACGCATCAATCACTGCCCCCTGCTCAAGCAACCTCCGTTCGAGCACATCATACGGGACATCCTGCACATCTACCCCCAACTTCGCAGAACCAAGAGACAGCGCAATATCACAAGCATTTGCAGCCGCCTGACCAAGTGCGTAGAACTGATGTTCGAGTCGGACCGCGCCTGCATTGTTCATTAACATCCATTCATTTTCAATGAAGGGAAAGCTCCGACGACTCGGAAGGGAAGAGTAGCAGTATACGTACCATACCCAACATGACTCGAACTCGGACACGTCACGGACAGGACATTTACCCCCTCCGCCCGTTTGGGAACAAGCGCCCGATACGAGATCCCAAACGGCTTCCATTTGTGGTCATGCTCTTTGAACACGAAGCCCTCGTTGTGGGCGAGCCCGTTGCGCACGACGCGTCGCACACAATGCGTGTCTGTCGGCCAGTAGGCAACGGCGACGGCCTCGGGTTCAGATTCTGTTGAAAGGCTAGAATTTGGGTCTTCGTGCTCGGATGCTGTGTGCTGGGTGATAACGTAGTCGGAGACCATGCGGCGTGCGTCACGGACGTACAGACGGCGCGGAAAGTGGTTGTTGTCGGGGAATTCATCGAGGCAGTAGCCAAAGTTAGACCAGGCTTCGCGTATGGAGGGCTAGATGTGCGGTGTTAGAGTACTGATGGTAGATAACGCGAGGACGGATGGACGTACAGGAACAGCCTCGTCATTCGCAAAGAACCAAAGAAGCCCAATTGTGAACCTCTTCGTCTCCTCAATAATCTCTCCGCGCCTCGCCCGACTTGCCGTCGGCCAGTCGTCATTCATGCCCAGCAAATCCGTCGCTAGAACAGCTTCGGACCCGATGAGATCTGTCTTGCGATTTGGCACGCCCCTTAGACGCGGCATGTACAGCTTTCCACCGGCCTGGATATACCGGCGATGTAGCTCGTAGTGAGACGCATCGTACCCGTCTGGTTTCTCGAGGGGCGCTTTGTTGCCCTCGACGTCTGTGAGAGGGAGTCGGTATGAATAGGCTTGGAGGTGTGCGTCTCCGTCTCCGGGATTACCGAACGGCTGAGGAGAAATTCCGTAGAGGAGGCCACTGGAAGGATCGCCAGACGTGCGGTAGGGGTCCACGGGGACGTCGAATTGTGTATAGCGGGTGTCGGCGCGGACGCCGGCGAGAGATTCGTTGTAGGTTGTCGAGGGCTCACGGCCGACGACAGTGGTGATGCCTGCGGCGGCAAGGAGATCGCCTTCATAGGTGGCTTCAATGAAGTACTAGTGAAGATATAGTGAGGGAAATACGAGAGGAGAGTGAGAGGCTTACTCGAGCGTTGATTGACTGGCCATTGGTGAGCTGGATGGAGGTTATGACGGGGCCAGTACTGGATACAGCTGAGGAGTCTTCGACGAGGGCAGCCTGGTATGACAGTTACTATGACACTGAGAGAGCTAGATAGGAAGGTCATGAAGAGTACGAACCTTGACAACCACAAGGTCAGGATACTCTGCAAGCCACTCGGCAAGAATTCTCTCCAAGACCGAAGACTCGAATTTCCACACCTCAGGAACCTTGAGACGCTTTGAAACGACCTCCTCAAGCTGGTCAAGTCTACCATAATGCGTGCTTAGTCGCCGGTGTAGCTCCAGCGCCAGTCCGCCAACCGCAGTGCTATTCTGAAACTCAACCTGATTGTCAATATCGGTTGAGCCAAGGCCTTCGATTTGAATGCCACCTGGAACGGATCTTAGATCGAGAGACTAAACATGAGGACCTGATTGTAGGCGCACCGATATGTTCGTCCGGCGAGACAAGGACTGTCTTTCGCCCTAACCGTGCAGCCTGGATAGCGGCTGCCACTGCCCCAGACGTAGAGCCATAGATTGCGATGTCAAAGCCGGCCATGTTACTACTAGTAGTAGAGCTCAGTGAGGGTAGCTATGCGCGGATGGATAAAGAATGGACGAGCCAACCTGGAAATACTCGCGAGAGACGATAGTTGACCGTAACACTTACCCCAGACTTCTCACGCAAAGGAAGATTTAGCCGTCCGGCAAAGCCAAACCTTCGTTGTTAGTGTGGGAGAAGAAACTTCCGTGTGCGCGCAAAAAGGATCTGTAGCTTTGGTCAAGTAAGAGAGGCGGACTGGGTTTCTCGCAATCTATGCTCGATGGACGTGGCTGTTGTTCCGTGGATTTGGCCCCCAGATTCCTCCGTCTTTTACTCCAACGCGGGGCTCTTTAGGGCTCCACGTGTTGCCCCAACTCCGGATATGAGGTCTCACGGCTACGAATTTTTGAGGACGACGACCTGGTGCGACTTTGATGGCAAAAAATGATGACTGGAATATCACTCTGCATGCTTACTAAATTGTATAGACATTTAAAGGGGAGCTTGCATGGATGAGTTCGCTCGCTCCTTCCGAGCGAGTAACCTGTACCAGACGAGCACGATCGGTCTAAGACACACCGAAACACCATTCGCAATAAAGAGTCAGTGACTCCAGTCAGAAGGTTTATCCGCCGTATCGGCCGTCTACCACGCGGCCACGCCATGGTACAGAGAAATCTCTTCCGGAGTAGGGCTGCTGAACCCCGGACGGAACCCCATATGGACACTAACAAGGCAAAAGTTGGAGTAAGTGATTTGGAGAAATTATGGAGAAAGGATTCATCCAGAGAGATAATTTTGTTTTAAAAGAGGCCGCTATGTGCTCCACACGAAGATGGACAGAGACCCAACTTTACATCTCCACCCCTCGTTCTCCCTTCTCGTTTCCCCCGTGCCAGTCCCTTGACGGACGACCCCGATCTGAAAAAGCAGAATGGCGGGAGGTGGAAAGCTTTACGTGCCAAAGGAGGCATGGGCGGATTGCACAGTCCCGCTAATCTTGATCTGTTTGCTTTATTCCATGGGGAGCATTTTCTTTGGTGAGTGACCTGCTTGACTGTGGTGAAATTGGTGCTAACGGACTTCTCTCCGAAGGCTAGTATGTTGGAATCCAAAGCGACGAAAGGAAGACTTTGGCTCACATTTTACCCAGTGACGGTGCTTCATTCGGAGGAGTTCAGACATTCGAGCCATTCTTGAGAAAGTTTGGAAGCTGGAATGAGAAGAAAGAGGCCTATGCGATTCCTACGCACATTGTTTCTATGATGAACAGGTCAGTTGCTCAGTTCTTAAGTGGATTATAATCATATACCTGACAGATATAGCCTTCCCCTCATCGGAAAGTTCCTGGGAGCCGTTATTGTTGGACCGATGATTGAACGATGGGGCCATCGCATCTCCATGGCGATCACCTGCTGCGTCCAGATTGTTGGGACAGTCAGTGAGTTTGCCTGGTTGCAACTCATAAAGGTATACAACTAATAATGTCGATAATAAGTCCAAGTTACAAGCCATACAGCGGCCCAGTTTGTCGTCGGGCGAATGCTCATCTACGGCGCCGTGGGTCTAGTTGAGAATGTAAGCCAGGAAGCCCTAACTCGACCACCCAACTTGAAGAACGCAACGCATTTACGATAAAACTCATCAGGTCGTCCCAACCTACGAATCAGAAATCTGCCCTGCTCCGCTCAGAGGTTTTTGTGTTGGCTCGATCCAGCTCTTCCTCACATTTGGCTCACTAATCGCCGGTGTCGTCAATGAGGGACTATCTAAGCTCACCACCGACGCAGGCTGGATGGTTGCAACCGGCGTCCAGATGGTCCCTGCCATCATTATCCTCTCTGGACTATACTTTACGCCCAACTCTCCCCGCTGGTTGATCTCGAAGAACCGACGCTCCGAAGCCCTCAGTGCCCTCCAGGTCTTTCGGCCCAAGAGGGCAGCAGATGAGGGTCTCTGCGAGCTGGAGATCATCGCCCTCGAGAACTCGGACAACAGATCGGGCAAGGCACCCTGGAAGGCGCTCTTCAACGCCTCGAACCGTCGCCGCACCTCAATTGCACTGGCTATCATGTCACTGCAGCAGTTGACCGGCGTGACCTTCAGTAGTTCCTACGGGCCAACCTTCTACAAGCAGGTTGGATTAGGCGATAAGGCCTTTGCTTACGCTGTAAGACCATCCCACCACCTCTTTCCCCTCCAAAGCCTCTCGTCTACCAATTCAATCTGACAAAACCACAAAACCAGGCAATCAACAACGGCGTCTCCGTCGTAACCGCCATAATCGGCATGTACATGTTCGATGTCTTCGGCCGGCGCGACCTGACCTTCCACGGCTGCTACCTGCAGGCGCTCTTCCTGTGCCTGATCGGCGGCCTGGGCGCAAAGACCAACCGCTCAGCATCCGATACAAACGGCATGGTCGCCTCGTTTATCCTCTACGCCGCGATCCTGCATGCGACCTTGGGTCCCGCGGCTTATATCACCGCTGCTGAGGTGGGTACTGCGACGTTGCGGGAGAAGACTATGGCTGTCTCGGTGCGTACTCATCTATACCTTTGCTTGTTTTATAATCCTTCTTGTTCGATAAAATAGATGTACTAATAGAAGACGGTGCAAGCAGACTGCATGGAACGTCGTCGTCGGCTTCGCAGTCGTATACACGACCCCATACCTCCTCTCCACGCCTGGTGCGAATCTGGGCGCACGGTTGGGGTATGTATGGGGCGGGTGTGCGGCCGTTGGAGCAGTGTGGGCGTGGTTTTTCATGCCCGAGTTGAAGGGACGGAGTCTGGAGGATATCGATGAGCTGTTTGATGCGGGACTACCGGCGTGGAAGTTCAAGCAGTGCGAGTGTACAGGGCTTAATCAAGAGGCGTTGGAGGGGTATCGCGGGAAAGTCAGGGAGGTTGAGGGCGATGACGACAGGAAGAATGGGGAGAGGGTTGAGTTGGAGAGTGTTTAGGGCTGAGTTCTGGGAAAGGTTCAAGGCACGAATGGAGTCTGCAGTTGCAGGCAGGATTAGTGGTGATGAGAGGTGCTTTGTTTGACTTGATATACATCATTGCATTGACTGTGAATCATATATTCCATCACGTCTATCTATAGGTACACATGCATTTAATTTACAGGAGCCGAGTCGTGACCCACAAGCAACATCAACGAGCAGCATAGTCTGCCAGTAAAAGAGAACCAACGCAAATATGCAACTCATCTATCCCAAAATAACGCCATCCTAGATTGGTCCTACTAATGATTTTCTCAGAAAAGAGATGAACATACTTCGGCTCCAGAGGTCCTCCTGACAAATCCCTCACTGAGTGTAATGCTCAGCTTCCTAAGCGGCTAGAAAAGAGGATCCCACACCTGGGTGTTAGCAAGATCTTCGCGCACCGCTTAGGTACTAACAGGGAAGTTAGAAATTGTCAGTAGACTGTCGGCTATGCACAGGAGGCAGTAGCTAGGTGTGACACATCATAGCGTACACTATCGAGTAGATCAGATCATTGTTGTCAAAATGAGGCCCAGGAGGAAAACCATACTCGGGACTCAAACGACCCCCAGGAGCTCCTCATACCAATTTTTCGGCCATGTGGAGTGTGGATCGGCCTGACTTTCTCTCAAGCTTCATGAAGTGATACTACAAGCCGTCGGTAGAGAATCCATACACTGTGGTGTCTTGCTTCCCCGCGTCTATGCGGCGTGTATGCACGCAGCCCATGTATCCTGCACACTGAGCTTTTCCCCTCTGCGCCATTCCCTGTCTCTTGGCTTCAACGATGACTAGGTTGAGAGCCATGGAATCTTCCTCTTCCCTTTCATACCACACAGAGTAGTCGGCCTTCCGGGAAATAGTTCTTTCGGCTCCTTCGATAACGGTATCCCACTTCAGGAGCGTCTCCCAGCCCGGCAGGATAGACCGAGCTTGAGAAGCAAGGGCATCGCCGAATCCGATATCCACATCGGATGGTGAACTGTCTCGATCGTCCCTGTTGTGCGAGGGAAAGTTGATCGAATGTAGGCATGTTGCAAATATGAGGTTGAATCGGGCCCGAGAACCCGTCTCGTTCAGGTTTTTTATCATGTCATTGAGCATGTCAAGCTCTAAAAGTGACTGTTCTGCTCATCTGTTAGCCACTTTCCAGCTTATCAAAGGGGTAGTCTCCCTACCAAGGGCTGGCAGGGACCTTGCGCCAAGTAAAGGTCTCGATGCCGGTAGAAACGTCAAGAGGGGTTGCGCCTGGGTGAAGTTCAAAGTACTTCATGATGCGAAGAAATGGGAGCGAGCCTATATGGGCTTGATTACCCGCCCTAGAGCTGTGTGGAATTTCTCAAAGAGCTCATCGAAAAGGCTAGCGGCCTTGACCCTGTATGATGCAGTTAAGATATTCTTGCGAAGATCTTTGTGGAACGCTTCCTTAAAAGCATTCACCTCCTTCAGGATCTCGTTTCTCGTGGCCTGGTCAACGAGCTTTGGCATTGTGGAAGCAGGGTACGACATGTGGCAACTGCACAATAATCCTTTGCTGTCAAGCAAAGCTAGTTGAGTGGGAAATAGGGAGGCTGAACTGGAGGAACTAAAGGCAGATAGAAGGGAAGATGCAGAAAAGAAAAGAAAAGAAAAGAAAAGCATTAACACCGAGATTTTAGTGGGAGTGTTGGCCAGTCTCAGCATTTGAGCAAGTTTGCAGAGTGTCGCATCGACCACTAGCAAGCGGCAAAATTGCCTAGTAGACATCACAATAGTTCGTAATCCTCACTGTCCCTATCAAAATCAGAATTAGCAGCATATCAGTCATGTCTGAGCCGTAATCTACGTCTGCCACACAGGGTATTTCCTGGCGTTTAAGGTGAGGGTGAGGCCAGGGTTCTCCAGGTGAGTCTCCCTCGGATTCCGGCTCCTCACAGACCCATCGGTCATGCTCGACATCCCCTGGATCCTTGATGCGCTGCTTGTCGAACTCGCGTTTATTTCTCACCACTTTCGTAGACTGTTCGAATTCCCCGCTATTCAGGGACAGGGCGAGTGGCGTGCCGTCTGGATTTAGGCCCCATCTGTGATGAGAAGCATTCGCTCGATAAAGAAGGCGGGCGCGCGCCTGAATCGTGTTGATTTCCTAGGATCCAGAGGCAGGGGTGCTTTTATTTGAATGGCGTGAATAATGTCGCGAAGGTAGTTCCATGTGGTAGGAAAGCCTTGGCTGTTCAGGAGGAGAAGTGGTGAAGATTGCAGTTCTCCGGCAGCGCTGAGCCGGTGGAACTGGAGGAGATCTCCACTGGTGACAATTCCATACATGTCAACCTCCCGACTGTTATCACGCTTTGTGCGAGTCATTTGAACAATCCCTAGTCAAGGGGTGCTTAGTATTAATGAGATCACCTTGTGAAGGAGCATCTTACTCATTTGAACAATCATCAACCTCAGGTCCCATTTCACCATTTCTGGCCGCGCGTACTGGATGATAAGCCCCATGCCCCAACAACTACTATCGTCAGAAGAAATCCCCTGCCCAATCCCTGCAGTCATGTATCTATTCCTTCCCTTGAACCGGAACCCAGCATAAATGTTTGAGCCAGTGCCATGGTGTAGTGGACGCGGAAGTTGAAGTTTCGCAGCTGTTGATAGAGGTGGGCTTCCAATAGCTCTTTCTTCTAAATCCAGTCGTTCTACAGCTAGACAGGACCTTAGAATGATTCTTATCTTCCAATCCCACCCACATGTGCCTCTAACCTTTTCGCAGGGCAGAAGCGATAACTGGGACTCGCGGAGTGCGTCGTGTTCTTCGATAATTTGAACTTGAAGATCTTAGCTCTAGTAGTCAAAGGCCTCGGAGAATGTACTCACGGAGATGAGCTGGGCAGTCATATGTTTTTGCTGGGACAAATTCAAGTCCACTCTTTTGGACCTTGAAGATGCTCAGCAGGTCGTTCCAAGGGATGTAGTGCAAGGCCGTCTGTGTCCACTTTTCCTTTCTGACTGAGTCGATGATCACCCCAAAATCACCGCAGCCAGCCATACTGCAGCCTAGTAAGCGAGTTTGATGCGTCTGAAAGTGTGAGGAATGCTAAACTGGATGAGGGGAAATGGAAATTTGAGGGTGACAGTTGTAGCGGTAGATGCGCTAGATGAATGACGAAAGAGATTTCTGAACCTTGTTTTACTCCAAAAGCTTTTTTTAAAAATAAGTCACGGTCTCGCCAACTTCTCACCACTTGAGCTTAAAACTTGGTCTGACAAAAACTTAGAGTTAATTTGTTACCAGCTTCAAGGTTAGGGCTGGATCGAGGTCCCGCGATGTCGATTGTTGGCCGGCATGACCACCTACAAGACTATATATCCCTTAAGAACCCCATCATTTAAGCATCAACCATCCTTGCAAAATTACCATCGTCTACACGGCGGGGGGTTCAACTCCTTCTTGTTCACATTTGAATTTCCTCAACACTACGCTACGGACTTTGGTAAGCCAAGATACATGGCGATATCATCCGCCAGATCCTGTGAGCTGGCTTTCTTGACAGATTCGTATCAGGCCGCTATCGAGGCTTATATTATATCTATGTCCTTGATCGCTTTTTTTGGCAGGCGTAACATCACTTCTGGAAGCCCTTTGCGGACTTTATAGTCTTTTGGGTATGTTGACATCGCTCCTTCTTTAGTACACCCTAGCGCGGTACCATAAAGCGCACTTGTTGAAGCCAGGATCCTGACGCGGACGAAAATGAAGTCTCCCCAGGGGTATGGTCATCTCCCGCCTTTGTCCTGGTGGTGTTGTTGTCGAGACGGCATGGAAGATTGTTGACAGGTTCGCGGTCGAATGCCTGAGTTCCTCAATTCCGTTTAGACATGAGCAGTACACGGCTGGGTTGAATTTGCGGACTGGGGTTAAGAGTGTTGTTAAGTTAGATGCTTCGTCTTGCTCGTCTGCCCGATAAACTACATCAAATTTTGAAACAATCAGCGAGTATTTCCTATGTATACATATGCACTTAATATACAGGAGGAGCGAGTCGTAACCCACAAATCAGTAAACAGAACAACTATACAAGAGAGACCCAACGCCAATATGCAGCCCGTCTATTCAAAATAACGCCGTCCCAGCCCAGGCACAATCAGACCCTCACTCACTCTCCGGCATCCTCATATACGCATCAATAGCCGCACTAAAGGCCGCAAAACCCGCACAACCAAACGCCGCGGCTTGAGGACCTGCCTTCGCACCAAGAATACCACCGGTAATACATCCCGAAACCACACTATTCGTTAGATCGTTCTTCGCGCGGAGACCCTCGATGCAGCATTCCGTCCCGGAGTACAGCGCACCCACAATACCGAAGTTCTTGGCGCTCGACCATGACCGCGCGCCCATGTCTTTAAAGCCCGTGCGGACTTGTTGCCGCCAGGGGAGGTCGGAGATGGCTTTGCCTTGTGGCGTGAAAGAGGAGTCGTAGGACATCTATATAAAGACAATGTCAGTACGTCGTCTAGAAGGTAAGAGTCGAGTAGCTGCAGAGCAGAGAAACATACACTGGCCATGAAAAGACCGAAAACACCACCGAGACCGAAACCCATTGTGCCGGACAGGACGGTCTTGAAGGGACACGATTCCATAGCTCCTTGCATCTGGTAAGAGTTAGTTTGCGATGCTTGCTGCGTATCTAGATTGCGTAGTGTATGCGACGAACCATTTTCACCATAGCTTGCTCCTGCTCGTTCATCCCGGGGTTGGTGCCGCTTCCCAGACCTCCGAAGCCGGTCATGCCTGCGACGGAGGAGCCGCTTGTTCCTGGGAAGTTCATGTTGGAGTTCGACGAGATGAAGCGTTCGAGTGGATGATGCCGAGCCGGGTATATTAGAAGAAGGTGTAGCGGGTACAAGGACGCCGAACCGTTGCACGAACAAAAAGAATGAAGATTGCGACAGATCTCGAAGGTTGAGCTGTCGGAGTCGATGCGGAGAGAATTTATTTCCGGCGCGCGACGCAGGCCAAATGCGCCGCATATCACGTGGTTCGCCTCCACAAAAACCAGTTGCGCATCATGTGATCGACGTGTATCCATGGATCATACTCCTCGACAACCATGTCACACCAGTGTGTGGAGCACGATGGTCAGGAACACTTCTAAGTCCTGATTCGATTATGCCGCAAATGCAGAGACCGTATTCTACCTCGCCAAATGCGAGAACATGCCGAAATGGCTAAACTACGAGTCAGCATCCACCTCCAACAATGTTATTGTCCGCCACCCCGAATGGCCGATCAACACCAATGAACAGGGGTCGAAAATCAGCCAGAAGCCAGAAGCGTTTAACAGGAGTCGATATCAGGAGGAATCAGCTACCATGATACCGACGCCAAGAGCAACAGGGCTGAGCCTTGCTACCAGCCGCAGCCCATTTCTCTCTCTCTATATACAGGGACAGGCTTCTCCCGACCTTTTCCAATTGCACTTGACCTGCTTTACTGGCAAAATGCCCACCAAGAGACATACAACTGGCGAAAAAAATCGTCCAACGTGTCCAAGCGGCCGTGTGTTTTGCGGGAATCATCACCTGCTGCCCTTTTCTGTCTTGTTACTTCTGCCTTTATCCGCCAAATTTTTGCGGTTACAAAAATCGATCTGATCATGGAACTCCACCGAACGTCGTGCCTCCAGGGTGTTCTTGGGAAAGTAAACATCCAGAGCCACTCCCTCGAGATCGGCGTCCTCTCTCGCCGCCACCAGGCGGGCTTGAAGCGACCAAGCCGAACCTGAAAGCCCAGAAGAACTCAAGACTCTTCACCTAGCTTAGCCTAGCTTAGCCTAGAAATTAGCTTGCGAATATATGAAGAGGTTCTGGCACTAGAGGGCAATGAGGTACTCCACCTCGCCAGTATTCACAGGCGGGTGTTCGATGTCCGATGCTCGAACACTGACGAAAGGAACATTCGCGGCTGGCAGCATGCATGCTGGCCCAACATGCTCGCCTTACACGACGGCACGGTGCGGCGAGAACAGAAGCAAGGACGCCGACGCCCGGGAACGATAATAGGCTTGCTGCGCTCGTGCAGACAAGTCTATACCGAAGCCATTGGACTTCTCTACAGGAAGAATATCCTCCAGATTCGGCAAGCGCGAACACTTGCAGAACTCCCTCTGGTCATGCGCCATCATTGGCTGGGGACGGTTAGAAAACTGCATCTTGGTATGCGACTCTCCGCCTACTCGGATCAATGCCAATAAACGATTGGTGAATGGAATGATGCATTGCACGTTGTGAGGTATTACATGCAAGGTCTACGGCAATCACCTGTGTCCTTTGGTGTAAATCATGATGAGGTTGTTATGGATGACCAAATGCTGGTCAACCTGCTACGCATGTTTAGCTACGTCGAGCATGTCCCGGACTCTGTGGTCGAGTTTCGTTGGCGGCACGAGGTTGATAAGCTGCTAAATCAAGTGGGACATTCACCAGACGGATTTCCCTTTCGAGTCGAAGTCTATGATATCCTTGATCAACCTCGACACTCTTGGTAGCGCCTACTGGGATATGCATATGATCTAGGGCCTCTTGACCTCAAAATCGAAGAAAAGTGGCATTAATAAACCAGTGCTGCAATTCACCGTTTCGTCCGATAGTCATAACGGGTCGTGCCTTCCTAACCGGAACCTTGAACCTTCCCATCGTTCCTTCCACAATTGGACCATTTATCGAAGAGGGAAGGTACGCCTCTGTCGTTCCTTCCATAAATGAACATGAGGGCAGTACATAATCGCCATGGAAACCAAATCCCTGTCTGGTGCCCGAATACCTAACCATCCTGCCCCTGCCGAAATGGGTCGTTCAATCGTGTGCTAGGCGTGCTGCTCAAGTAATTTCAACGCATATGGCCGGTTGCGTAAACAAAAAACGGACTAAAAGCGCGCAGTATGCAGCTCCTCGAGGAGGGCAACACAAATAGGTAGGTCTGTCCTCTCAGAAACTGAGAAGATTCCATTAACCATCTCATTAGGTGCCGTAAGCCACAGACGGCGAGCTATCCCCGGATAATGACCTATCCCTTTGTCAGATGCCTTTGCCAAGTCTCTCAGTTCATTCCCTGCTGTCCATATACATCCTGAGTCAACGGACCAAGGCACGCATTTTTAGTGTAGGAAAGTGCCGATACCTCGCTCAAGCCGTCGCATAGACGCTCCAACTCCACCCCAAATTAAGCTCTCCACGCGCAAACCCTCTTCTCACAACCGGCTGGGTCTGTCGTCCAGGAAGCCTCCTGCGGTGTCGAGGGCAGTTCATTCGCCGCTTCGTCGATGAACCCCGAGACGTGGGAATGATGTGTGGACAGAGATACCCCCGCTGTTCGGCAAAGACGCACCACAGGATGTGGTCCTCGGCGGGGTCGTAGTTTAGGCAGTCTTTGAGGCACTTCTCAGTGCAGTCAGGGAAGCGGGTGTAGGTTTTGTGGATGGACCAGCACATCTTGGTTGTTTTTTATTAGGGCTGGGGTTGGTTTGGCTTGTTTGCCTGAGAGAGTTAGAGGTAGGTAGGTAGGTAGATAGAGGGATGTTGAGGTGGGAGTCTGCTAGAAGAGGGGAAGACTTTAATTATATATGCAGGTCAGCTGGGTATCAGCAGGACAGCCATGCAACAACAAGATTATCCTGGCCACCAAGTATGATCGAGTCAGCCTATCGCAGAACAAGTGTGCCTGGAAAGCAGCCTCACTTTGTCGGGAAATGCTTATGATTGGCTGGCCGGGTGATCTCCTGCAGCAGTTCTCGTATTGTTCTGGGATGAGCCCCCGCAGCTACTAGTCATTGAGACGGTTTCTTACTCAATGGCTTCAGTCAACATTAGAAGAGAATGACAGTTACCTACCTGATACCATTGTTGTTGACGCAGGACCTCAAACCTGTCTGAAACATATTCCACAGACAGGCCACAAGCTATTGTTCAAAACTAAAACTATCATGTCATATTGTTAGGATAGGAACAAAGGACAGAAGACCTCTTCTCTCGCTCAGGACTTCTTTGACAAAAAACCAACCTTTTATCTGCAAGCATGTCATTACCAAAGCAGTTCATTAGAAGTCATTGAATCGACTACATCCGCGATCCTTCTACAGACCTTCTACAGTATACAAGTTATCAATACATAGTCCGATTGATACATGCGAAAGGGCGGGGATATTCCAAGGTTCTTGTCCGAATTCTCGTTACCCCACTAATACTATCAGGCCTTCGAGATCTCAACGGAGAAAAGTCAAGTAAAAATGAGTAGTTCATGAGAAAGAAGTATACCAAAAACACTCATCATAAGAGGTCATCCAAAGAGAATCAGAATCAACACCAGAATTAATCCCGACATCATAACCCTGCGTTAAGCCGTATTCCTGTCATCATAGCTGGGAGATACCAACAACAGATCGGGTGCGCGCGAAGAATTCAGAGAAGAAGTTAATGAGAAGAAAAAGTAAATCGTACATATTCGTGTCCATATATACAGCGGCTGTGCTCGGGAAACGCTTGAGAAACGGATGAATGGCTGGCCGAGGTTTGAGGGGTATTCGTAGTAAACAGGAAGAAGAAGGCGAGGCCGTTGATGACTCAAATCTCGGTATTCCCGACGTCAATCTTTTTTGCTGTCCTTGTCGAGGGACGGAGAAGCTAGCGGCGGCGGGGATAGACTGCGCTCCCACTCGGCCATGAGGTTTGAGGCTGTCCGGCTGAGTTTTGAGGGCGCGGCTTGTGTGAGTGCCGGCCAGGGGATGCCGTCTGAGACGCTGGGGTCGGGGATATCGTGGCGCCAGTCGCCGAAGCTGAAACCAGTTAGAAAAGGCCGTGGAATAGAATGACTGAAAATTAGAAGAGAAAAAAAAAGAGAACGAAATATCTCACGCGCATAGGCAAGGCAAAACCTACCTAGTGCTGGTACGAGGACTGCTAGTCTGAGTGACCGGCGACTGGTTCTGCCGTGACTCGATAGTAGATCGGCTCGAGGACGGCGTGTGCGTTTTCTTCGGTTGTGGGGTATCCCAGTCATCCCAGGTTTCGTCCACGTCGAGCGTGTTGGGATCTCCGCGCCTGTGACTGTTCGGATCGCGCGGGGTTTGCGGGGTTTTGAGAGCGTTTGGGGACTTCTGGGCAGATGAATCAATGCCGAATTCACTCCAGAACGAGGCGTCTATGTCCGCCGAATTGGAGCTATTACCACTTGTTTTTGTCCCCGGACTCCTCTTTCCTGAGGACGGCGATCGCGAGGGGTTGCCTGTTTGTACGGATAATCGGTCTCGGCTGCGCGAGGTTGAGCTCGAGTCGCGATTGCGCTGAGGTTGCATGGTTCGTGATTCCGTGGCGTTGATTCCTTCGTCTCCGACGGTCGCTTGTCTGATGTCTTCCAGGAACGTCCAAAGCCCCTCCTTCAAGTCCGTCGCCATCTGCTTGCCTGTGCGCATGAGGAGGTCTCGAGAAGCAGGTGGCATTGGCATCGTCTTACGCCACTGAGTTATCATGTCCTCGGTGGGCGCTACGGTGGCAGAGGTTGGAGTACGGGCGACAGCACGGTCGAGAGCGCGATCGACAGCGCGGTCGACAGACGGCATGGTGGCCGATCGTGGAGGCCGGCCTACACGATCGTTGTCCTGCGCAAACCCGGATTCAGATCCGGACTGCTTGCTGCTCGCAGCAGAGCTAATAGAAGGCGAGAGCAATGATAGCGCCCGCGTGTGAGACCCTTGAAACACTCGTCGGCCATTCGCCGAGACAGATGTTCCAGCTGAAGCTGCAGCTGCGAGCACACTTTGGCGGCGCTCCAGCTCCCGACTCAGGCGGACTTGAGTCGGAGCAGGACTTGCAGCGCCGTTGACGCTCTGCTCCCTGCTGTGACCAGCCCCAGCAGGTCTATCGGGCGACCTAAGAGGCTGCATAACCTCCGCACGGTGGTTGACTTCCGTCCGTTTCCTATTTTTCTCCGACGATGTCCATTGTCTCTTCAACGAGTTCAGCTCCGATTCCGCCCGGTGTAGTTCCTCGCGAAGCTCTAGCACCCTTCGCTCTTGAGACGCAATGGCGGTCAGCAAGCTTGTACCGTCATCTTGACCGTCGAACGGTGGCGTGGAAATGGTGTGAACGGGAGACTGGCGCGCGGACGATCGTGTGACGGGCGTCATCGATCCGGACGGAGATGAGGCTGCGCTGGGATCGATAGCTGCTTGAGGGATGTTGATGGGAAAATTCAAAGTCAGACGCTTCGTATGGCGGGCGGCACCATGAGGACGAGGAGGGAGAGAGGATCGCTTGGAGATCTGGCGCGGCGGTGGAAGCGCTTCACTCGCAGAGGTGGTCAAGGGCGTCATTGTTTGGGACGCTTCCGGCGCCTGAGCCGTTCCCGGGGAGCCCACCATCGCGGAACAGGAACGATGGCAACTCGGACGGATTTATTGAGGCGATGATGGCAGAATCATGACATTCGAGCAAGACAAGCCAGCCCCAGGAAACGAAAGACGAAGTCGGCGAAAGGGGCTGGATAAAAGAGGGAAAGGGGGGGGCGGGATGGCGAAAAGAGCGAGAGAACGGCGAAAAAGGAGCGTGAGGGAGTCAAGATACTCGGGTGTCTGGATGGGAGAATGGAGAAGAAGAGTCAGCGCCAGGCCAGGGGAGAAATTGAGATGATAATACTAATAATAAGTGGCCAGTGCCGACGGTGGTGAAGCCCAGGCTGGCCGTTAATTTAGTCTGTTTAGCACGTCTGGGACTGACCAAGGCGGCCCGCCACGCGTATCCCTTCCATTTCAGTTAGCTCAGGGGCCGATCGGCGAAGCCATAATCATTCTTCAAGAGATGAGATCGGAGAGTTCAGAGAATTATCCTGAATCTTGAATGCAAGGGGATGAGTTTCGACATGTGGTTGACACTGACAATGGACTATAGAGACGGTCTCGGCTCTTGTATGTTTTCGAGGTCTCGTGCTGGTCGACTGCAAGTTGACTAGCGCTGTACTATAGTCTCTGGGGAAGCAACTATGTCCAGAGTACGGAGTAAACCTTGAGCAAACTGTTGGGTCTATTTCGAGATCGCCAGTTTCAGGATACCCAAATCATGTTAAGGGAGCCAGAAAGCCATATATGTGGTACCGAAGCAAGCAGTTCGCCGTACACTCAATCCTATTATTTTATATCCGGTGAAAACACCAGCTTCTAAATTTACAAGAACCAGATCTCAATACTTACAAACACCGTCACCAACACCACATGTATCTCACAAATATAAGGGCAGTCCAAAATGAGCAACGAAGGGAAGATGGGAATGCCCATGTCTATCAGGGCGAAGCCGTTGAATAATCACAAACTCAAAGTGGAAATAATTCACCAGAAGAAAATATCAGAAAATCCAGTCCAGAACCAGCTCTGGAGCAGCAACAAAATCAGGCGGTGCAACTTAGCAGTACAGTGAGGCAGATAGCAGCAAGCTATCCAGCAGGAGCTTAGCCCACAACGAGGGCTCAAGAAGGGAGGACCTTAAGAAGGTCATGCAGAAAACGAGGGTATTATTGCGAGTGACAATAAGCGAGCGTCAAGAAAGCGCAGAACCGGATGATAGAACGCCAGAGACCGATCTGTACAGCGGAAAAAAGTGCCCGAATTTATACTCCGGGCCACCGGTTGCGAAGGCCTTCAGACCATCGCTGGTAGAGAACGTCAGATAGTTGCTTGATGTGCTCCATGCCTGCCATAGGCTGGCCTGGAAGATTCGCCTGTTGAGGTTGCAGATTTGGTTCAATCATTGCCGCAGATTGACGCCGTTTGTGACTCTTCAAGTGCGGGTTGTTCTGTGCCAGAACGAGGCGCGGCCGCTGTGGAGATTCGGGAGGTGGAGCTTGTGGGACAAGAGTTGACAGCTTGGAGTCACTGATCCAAAATTTCGTTAGCATGACAGGCCTTGGAACATATGGCTCAGTTGGCTTACCCTAGTAATCTTTCATTTGTGGTTTTGAGAATGTGGTAGAGGCCCTCCGGGTCGACCATTTCCAGGTCACTAAAGGCCTCCGCGAGTCGAGATATCGCCTCGCGCTTTTCCTGGTCTGCAGTTGTTCCCAGGACCTCCTGGCACGCGTGACCAACGGCCTTGGTATATGCCCGGCGTCCCAGCTGGGCTTCTTTGCTGTTGGTCTCCGTGTACACAGATTTCGGGCTCGCATTCTCGTCCGTTCCAGCAAGTTGCTGGGACAGATACGAGTCCTCAGTTGGGGCCTTGTCCGATACCCGCCGGAACTGGCGAACGGTGGAAGGGCTATTACCGAACGTGAGATCCACTCCCAATGGCTGTTTCACACCACTGGATCGGCGTTTAGGTCGTCGAAGGGAAGGGCTGCGATCGGGTGCTGGTACGCGGCGTACGGCGGTGTTGTTGTGTCTTTGCCGTTGGTTTGGGGGACTTGATATGCGAAGGTTCTCAACCATCTCGGCTGATTCATCGTATAGAGGATCATGAACGATAACTGACCCAGTCTCCGAGTCATCAGAGTCCTCCCGGATGACCATGGTAGGCGCTTTAACTGTATCGAAGACCCAGCCGTCGTCCTCCTTGAGATGCGTGATTGTGTTCCTAAATCACCAAAGTCAGCCTTTGCCCATAGCTCAAGTTCGTACAGGTCACATACAGAGACTCCGCATAGTATTTCACATTACGTGATACACCGCGCCCAGCATGCCAATCCTGCTTCCGCTGAATTAGTTCCTGCAACGCCTCCGTCTTTCCAGCATTTCGAATGAATTTATGTCTCAGAAGATCCTTTGCACTCGGTCTGCGCTCAGGATCCTTCGTCAAACACTGCGCAATAAAGTCCTTAAAAGCGTTGCTGTATCCGTCACCATGTAGCCGAGGGGCTGGCTCCTTTGGGATCAGGAACAGAACCTTCATCGGGTGTGTGCTAGCGTGCGGCGGCTCTCCGTTGATCATCTCCATCGCACTAATACCCAACGACCAGATATCTGCCTTGTAATCATAGCCGGCCTGTTGAATAACCTCCGGGGCCATCCAGAATGGTGTTCCAACGAAGGTGTTGCGTTGCGACTTGATGTTGGTCAACTGTGCGGCGACTCCGAAGTCTCCGAGCTTCACCTTGCCCGTGTGTGAAAGGAGGACGTTGGCTGCTTTGACGTCTCGGTGGATTTTTCCTTCGCTGTGCAAGTAGTCCAGGCCTTGAAGAAGTTGCTGGCAAACAATGGCGACATGCGCTTCATTGAAGACACCGGGTTTCAGCTACACAGAATTAGCGGGCTCCTCCCAATCGGCTTCGAGCATATTCACCAGGTCAAGGCACGATCCACCGCCCAAATACTCCATAACAATCCAGAGCTTATGACCTCGAAGAAAGCTTGCGTAATATTGAGTAACATAGGGGCTTGCGCATGTCGCTAGGACGGATATCTCCTGTTGAATCTCTTGGATGTCGTCTTCGCTCGACTCGAGGTCAATCTAGAGAAAGTACGGGGTCAATTGTGCTCGATAGAACACGGCGCAGACTCGAAGATACTCACATGCTTGATCGCGACAATCTCACCCGTGGTCTTGTCAATTGCCTTGTACACTGTTCCAAAGCTTCCACCTTTGCGACAATCAGTCAGCCAAAGCCATTGAGCAACCGAAACTTGGTAAATCACTCACTTCCCAGCTCCTCCATCATCTGGTACTGACTCGCCATATCGTCCGCCATGGCTCGCGACATTCCGACCGCAGTTCGAAGCTCGAAGCTTTCGAAGCTTTCGGAGCTCAGGGGTGGGGAAAGAAGAAGGACCACCGAAAAGCAAAAACAAGGGGCGAGCGACCCGCACAGCTAGCTACCTGATTCCTGCCCAGCAAGAGCCCTTGTCGCTGCGCTGAACAGGTCGAGTATACCGGCCTTTGAAAGAGATGGGAAGGGAGTTGGCCTCAGCTATGTGAATCAATAAACTCGATAATTACTTGAGGGGACCCGGACTCCATCGCTCGCATCCAATGGATAACGGTTCCGATTTCCATGGGTCAAGGAGAGACAACACAGCCGGTAGCGCATGGCAACCACGGGTTCCAGCCGCAAAACACGGCACCTCAGCCACAAAGGAAGTGTGCCTGAGGCAACAGTTTTCTACTTCGACTTCGCGACTCCGATTAAAGACGAATTTGAGAACAGCCTCGCTAATGATGCATTATTCGTGTTGTAGTACACGCTACGGCTATGTATGCATGTGCAAATATGCCTTCTATATATACTTGTAAGGGTTCAAAATCCCGTTCTACGCCATCGTTAGTCTGTGCACCCAAATCCATTGCCAAGGATCACTTACCGGATCGTACAGGTCCTTCAGCTGCTTCATCAGCTTAATATTGGTATCATTTTGGCTGTAGCCGATGAACTCCTTCTTCGCAACACCCAGGCCGTGCTCAGCACTGATACTGCCGCTGCGCTTCTGGATCCATTCGTACACCCAGGGTTCGATCGCCTTCTCAACTTCCTTGTTGTACTGGCGAACGGCGATGTTGAGGTGCAAGTTAGAGTCACCCATGTGGCCGTAGCCGACAACGGCACGGACAGGGAAAGAATCGTCGTCACCAACGAATCCGAGTTTGGTCAGACGCTCCCGGCAGTCGTCCACCAGCTGGTACAGCTCAGGAAGGGGAATAGAAACATCGTACTTGTAGGTACCGCCAAGGTGGCTCAGAGACTCCGTGATACCCTCTCGCCAGCGCCAAATGCTCTGGAATTGTGTCTCGTCCTGCGCTAACACACCATCGGCCACGATACCCTCGCCCATAATGCTCTCCAAGAAGGTCTCCAGCTTCTCCATATCGTGCTCAGCGTTGGATCCGCTTGTCTCCACCAGACAATAGAAGGGGTACTCTCCCTCGAGAGGATACTTGTTGCCGGTAGATTGGTGAACAAGCTTCTGACTGCGGCCGTCCATAAGCTCAAACGCAGACAGAATCTCGGAAAGCTGCTTCTTGGCCTCACCAAAAGCCTGGCGAACCTTGTCGTAACTCTCAAGACCGAAGTACGCAACGTTGACAGCCTTGGGTCGGGGAGGACAGATGATTGAAACACCGGTGATGATACCGATTGTTCCCTCGGACCCAATGAACAACTGCTTCAGATCGTAGCCGGTGTTATTTTTGCGCAGAGTTGACAAGCCGTCGAAGATTGTGCCGTCAGGAAGGACAGCTTCAACGCCCAGAACTGTTCCGTGAAGACTGCCGTACCGAAGCAGACGCAACCCACCAGCATTCGTGGCAACATTGCCTCCAATATGACACGAGCCCTTGGCACCCAGGTCAAGAGGGAAAAGGTGGTGGCGCTCGGCAAGGTATTGATCGGCCACTTCAAGAATAACACCGGCGTCCACAACCAGGACACCCGAGGCCTCGTCGAAGGAGCGAATCTTGTTCATCCGCGAAGTATTGATGACAATCTCGTCGAACACAGGCACGGAACCGCCAACCAGGCCTGTGTTTCCGCCCTGCGGCACAACAGCCAGCTTCTTCCCATTGCAGTATTTCATGATCTCACTGATCTCCTCCTTCGATTGCGGCTTGAGGACGAGTTTTGTGTGCCCGCGGTACTTGCGCATCCAATCGCCGTTGAAGGGCTCGATGTCGTCGGTGGCATCGGTCGTCACCCCGTCAATCACGGCCGACTCCGCACCCAACAGCTCCTTAAAGTATTTCACATCCTCCGCAGTGATCTCGCCAAAGTTCGGGTTGCGCTTCAGGTTGGGATAAGCATCGCTCGTGTACTTGACTTCCTTGGTCGCTCGTAACGTCGATGCTTGCGAAAAGTTGCGAGTGACAGTCACCGCAGGGATCTGGGAGACAACGGTGCGTCCAGCAACGCGCGGCTTGGGTAGACGAGCCCGTCGAAGGGCGGCTGCGAAGTTCCTGACCCCGGACATGATGTGTGGTCGGTGTCGATTGAGCGGACCGGTGCGACAAGATCTTTAAAGCTTTCGGTCTCGGCTCCGATCTTCAACTCCCGCTGGAAGGACTCGCTTATTCAGCCCTCTTTATCCGCCCGGTATCGGCCAGAACGAATATCGTACCGGTGATCTCTGATCTAACGTATGAATGCTTCTCAATTTATAACGCCTCGTATTGCATTGTATGCAAGTCTCGGCCTACAAAAGAATATCCGCCTCAGATGTGGGTATATTGGCTGCATGGCAAGCTTTCTCCTTGTCGCAACATCACGGCCAGCGCATGCCCGAACAGGATTCTTACTCTGTCCTCGAATCGTCCTATATGTTAGCAGGGTTCGATCTCCTCCATACATTGGTCAAAAGGTATCTCCATAACTATAACAGTGATACGGCAGGGATTGGACGGACTGAGCTACTGACACACACTCCCCTGGTACATTTGCCCTACTAGCGGTTCGATTGCTATCGACAAGAGAACAATTTATTTAGGGTGTGCTGTCTCTGGACATGCGACTGTTCTTTTCTGAAAGTGACTTTTATTAAGTGTATAGATTGATGTAGATTTGGAATATGTATATTCATGTTCCGCTCATCAGCGCCTTGATACCTCCTATTTGCAGGCAGACGCGTCACTTTAGAGTTTCTCAATTCTTAAAAGCGAATCATTACTCTAGGACCATCCACGAGTGCCTCTTACCTTATTCTTGATGAAAGAGAACCCGGTGATGTGTTGCGCTGCCGATAAGCCTCCGAGACAAGTCGCCGGTGACTGTGGACTACGTCATGCAAGTGCCCCGCAAAGGTCTGGAAGAAGACCCCTCAGAGCTCAGCTTCACAAATCCAACTTCCTCACAGTCTCGAATCAACCCTCGAAAATATGGCAACTACAGTTCTTGTAACAGGCGCAAGTGGCCTCTTGGGCCGACAAGTGTTCGACAGATTCAAGCGCTCCGGCTGTCTCACTGTCGGCCAGGGCTTTTCGCGCGCCAACCCGCCTACGATCATCAAGGCTGACCTGGAAAACCCAGACGACATCAAAAGCCTCCTGGATGAAGCTAAGTATGTGGTTACATTCCATTGCATAGTTCTCGAGCCCCTGGTAGCCAGTGCCATTGAAAAACAAACCAATTGATACTAATCTGGACTATTAGGCCTCAGATCGTCATCCATTGTACGTTCAAATCTTAACGAGACTCCCAGTGCCTGCTTGAGACTGGAATTGACCGCTGTGGATAGGTGCTGCCAATCGCTCCCCCGATCTCTGCGATAAGAACCCCGACCAAGCACGCCGGATCAACGTTGACGCTACTCGTACACTCGCCGAATTGACAGCCGCTCGTAGTATACTCCTCGTGTATATCTCAACGGACTATGTCTTCCCAGGCACCGAGGGAGAAGCACCGTACGAGGTCGATACGGAGACGAAGCCCCCGAACATGTACGGTCAGCTGAAGCGGGATGGTGAGCTGGTTGTTCTGGAAGCAACCAAGCAGAGTGGGATGGGTCTTGTCGTCCGCGTACCGGTGCTATACGGCACGGCGAACGATAACTCTGAGAGCGCCGTCAACACGCTCGTTGACGCCGTTTGGAAGGCACAAGACGAGAATGCTGCTGTGAAGATGGACGACTGGGCTCAGCGATTCCCTACCAACACCGAGGATGTTGCACGCGTGCTACGGGATATCGTGATCAAATACCTGAAGGACCGTGGCCGTATTCTCGAGCTTCCCAAGATCCTGCAGTTCTCCTCGGAAGATCGGATGACGAAGTATGAGATTTGCCAAAAGCTCGCAGAGATCCTGGGCGTACCCCTCCAGGGAATGATTCAGAACAAGGAAGGAAACGACCCGAATGCATCAGTGCAGCGACCTTACGATACGCATCTCTCGACCAAAGTGTTGAGAGATCTGGGGATTGATGTGTCGACCGTGAACTTTGAGCAGTGGTGGTAAGTGTTCCATTGAGATCGTCCAGCTATTTGTGACCAGTAAGGGCTAATGATGCGCGACACTAGGCGGAAACACCTTGAGTCCCAGAAGAAATAAAGCGTGGCCGGAGATCTTGAGTCTGGAAAGGACCCTGCCGCAAATCACATAGTATAAATAGAGTAACATTTATAAAAAGCAATTTGCCAAGCTAATAGTGAGTTGTTATCTCTTTGCGAGTTCACAGAAGACATGGAAGAGACACATGGCTCGAGACTGGCGTATGAGAGGTTGGGAGGTCCGTTAGACTGTAAGACGATGGCGAACATCTCACCTTGTCTCACACAGAGATGACCCCGGTCAAGACTGGGTGGGTTGCACGTGTATTTAACTGGAAAATCCCTGCCCACGATGTCTCAGACTCATTTCTCGGGATCTGCCGTTGGGTGTCACAGGAAATCTGATGATCAGCAGGGAGCACGAAGATCAGTGATCAGCGAATTACAGTCGATCATTGCACATCAGCTTTAATAATATTCAACTTCGCAGTTCGTCAATGATCAACCTAATCGCCAGGATTCCAAAAGGATACTACTCGTACGAGTACCAAGGCAATTCCGCTCGGTACCTAGTACGGACCTCCTGGTAATCTTACTAGCCGTTACTTCATGCATGGGAATCGGATATAATTTCCTAGGAAGTACGGCGCTGTATTTCTAAAACGAAAACTGTCGTCGTATCTGCTAGTAGTAGGTTTTGGCGCATGCTCGTATTGACGCAAGTCCCAGTGACTAGGAGGGCCATAAAGACAGGATGTGTATCCGCTGCCTAGTTGAGCTTTGGGTATGGAGATGCCTCGGTCACTGATACCAATTCATATGGCTGCTAGCAGCGCGGAAAAAGAATATCTCGGTGCTTGAAAGGTCGCTCAAAGCTTACCGGAGTAACGTCAATTCAAAGATACTATGGGGTGGACACCGTTGCATGTAGCAGCAGCAGCAGCAGAAAGTGGGCAAGAAGCGCTCATCAAGTTACTAGGGACGGATGGAATCGTTGTAGACTGTGAAGACGGCGAGGCACAATGCCTCCTGATTTGGACTGCAACCAGTGGGAATAAGCAGTAGGAAAGATGCTCTGTGAAACAGGCAAAGTGTATATCAGCTGGCAGGACTTTGATGGTCGGACGGCGTTGAATGCAGCCTCTGATTATGGGCGTGAAGATGTGGTGTGGTGTCCCTTTCCAAGGAAGTGACCTGATTGGGTAGAGCAAACACAGGGCCGGGTTGATCACTGGCAATCGGCACCATAGTTGGCGAGGGCTGAATACGGGCACGTAGCAGTAGTCTATGTAGTAAAAGGACATGAACCGTGGCGAAGCTCTTACTTGAGACTGGAAAGGTGTACAACGTATATCAGGGTGAAGAGGAGCAAACTGCAATGTCGATGGTTGAAAAAGCCAGGCATTCGAGAGTGGTGGCTCAGGTGTTGTCTGGGACAGTGGGACGCAGGCGGGAGACCGCTCAGCGCTAACAGGATCCTCAGGCTGGGCTGTAATTTTGTTGTCAGGATTTGGGGGACGGATTAATATTCCTCCACAAGCCAAAATAGCATACAGATGATCATGATGTCTTGGCATGTTTTTGGGTGTCGAGCACTCAGCAGCGAGGACAGCAAATGTCCAGATTCATGATGAGGGATTGATGTTGAATCCACTGCAAGGAGACCTCCTTGACCAGACGTCATGCAGGCACAGCGCACAGTGATTAATTGGACGTATTTCTTTTGCTGGCCCCAAAATCTGGAGCCCCAAGGCCGGGTCTAGTCGAAGGACCCCAAATTGGCCCAATTATTTCCCGCACTTGGTCCCATTTCTTCCCCATTCTTGACAGCGCCAGGCCTTTTGACCTTGGAAGAATCTTGAAACCTGCCCTCAGCCTTGTTTTCAGGTCATCGACCAGCGATGCGATCGTCATCGAACAGCTGTTCGTGCCTCTGACTCGACAGCAAGCACCGCAAACTCATTTCGTTTGGGCCGCCCCTTGCCTCGAGCAGGTGGTTCGCTCTGCAGGTCCACTGGGTCGCAGACTCCCAGAGTCCCAGCAATTCACCGAGTACCTGACTTAAATCTCCGCTACAGCCAGCCCGCCTGGCTGGAACTGAAATCGTTCTGGTCTCCTACTTTCTCCGAGCGTGCGATTCGTTTCTGGTTCTATTCTGGGGTTGGACTTAGACCACAGAAACGTTTGTGAAACGTCTCTGCAGCTTTTAGGGGGAAATAGCGCCTCCCCGTCGTATTTCTACTGACTTTGCCCTCTTCTACTTTTCCAGTCGGAAATTAAGCGACTGCGATCATTTTTGCTCGATCCATTCACTAGTTTGCGCTCAGCTCGACTGTCACCTTCTATCGAATCGCAAACGGATATCCGAAGTCGCATGCGACAGGTCACGCGAGCCACCTTTTACTCCAGATATACCCCTATTATGCCCACGACACCTATGCGCATGCATTTAAGGCAACTGTGACGCAAATCTGCACGATGATGGCTACTGAGAAACAAGACTATACAGGGGTTGGGGGAGGCGGGCCAGCACCGGCGAAATTCTCGCGGTACCGCTCCGTGCGAAAGGCCGCATCGAACAACCCCCACGGACTGCACCCTTTGAACACCTCAGTACCAGCCGTACCTACCTACCAAAACGCATCTGCGAATGCTTCGCAAACTGCTCCGGATTGGACAAGCGGCTCTACTACGACGGTCAAGAAGAGCATGTCGCGCTATCGACGCCAGAAGCCTCCTGTCCCCAAATCAACCTTCGATGCGCCCCAACCTCTTCCAACCTCACCGGAGCAATGCACAGCTTCTAGGGCGGTCCCAACGACAAGATATCCTGATGATTATCCCGCCCCCCGTCCGTCGAAAGACTCGCATAGACCTGATTTGCCGAAGCCGCGGGGAAGATTCATGGACACAATGAGGATTGATACACGTGGAAATGGTATTTTTGGAGCCATCGGTAATATTTCAAGCGAGTCAGAGCAGGAGGAGCGCGAGAGAGATAGGCAGGCGGCTATGGATCGCTTGACGGGTGGAAGTGGGGAGTCGCCGGCGACACCCTTCCGCCGTCAAAGACCAGCTACTCGAGGACGAGCCGCAACAGATCGCGAGGCCCCAAGAGTGGCTGACATTCGACACCTAGCTGATCAGGACGCGAGTCGACGCCATTCTCACAATGAACCTAAACGGAAATCTTTCAAGGACGCGATGAAGTTTTCCCGCCCAAAGGGCAAGACAAGCCATGGGCCCGAAAGTGCAACCGAAACCAACGCCGCAACCATGTTTCCTGGAATTGATGCCCCAGTTTCAGCAGTCAACGCCGGCGAGAGAACTGTTCTCGTTCAGTACAAAAAGCATTCTCTGAAACTTAGTGTTAGTCCATCAACGTCTGCTCACGACATTCTTGCATCCGCTTCGCTCAGTGTGTCCGAAATCGAACCTTCCCGCTTTATACTCATGGAATCCTTTACTGCTCAAGGCCTTGAGCGACCTCTACGGCAATACGAGTGTGTCCGAGATGTGATGAACTCATGGGCCCATGACGCGGAAAACTCTTTGATCATTGTTCCAGGCCCGAGCATGGAGGCACTTGACTTCTTAGACTCCAAGTCTGTGCCAAATCACCCCCCAGCAGACGTGACCTTTCACATCTATTATTCCCAGAAGCCGCGAAAGTGGGATAAGCGCTATCTCACATTACGCTCGGACGGACAGATCACTCTGTCGAAGAAGGATATGGCGAAAGAACAGACTAATGTTTGCCACCTCTCTGACTTTGACATTTACTCCCCCACCCCGACCTTCCTCTCGCAAAAGATAAAACCGCCAAAGAAGATTTGCTACGCCATCAAGAGCCAACAGAAATCGAGCATGTTCCTTACAACCGAGAATTTCATCCACTTTTTCTCGACAAATGATAAATTAGTCGCCGATGGTTGGTATAGGGCCGTTCAGACATGGCGCAGCTGGTACATGGTCAACACCTTGGGTGCGGGTCAAACCGACAGCAGTAGTGAGCTGAAAGCAAGCGCCAGTCGGATCGAAGAGGAGCCCTCTCAAGTCCGACCTTTCAAGCCTCTCTTAGCCACTATCGACACTTACAGCAGTGAGGAGAGCGAAGAGCCTCTAGTCGCACGCTCCAGGAAACGGCAGCCTTCTTCGCGTGAAAGACCCTCTCGAGAGCACGGTCCCCCGCCTTCATCTTTCCCCAAGTCTCTTGAAAGTGAATCACCTACCGCCCAGGTATCCGAGGAGAATCCTTTTTCGTCATCAGGTCTACTGGGACGAACCTATACTCTTCGCCAGAAGGCGATGAAGGAGCGAGAAGACCGGGAAAAACGGGAAGCCGACGTATTGTTCAACCAAGGCCTAGTTGGAGGGACATTGAACCGTCAAGTCAGCGCCTCGCGGCCTGGTAGTCGAACCAATAGCATGACATCAGCTCAGGTACCCGATTTGGATATCCTCTTGAAGCGATCTGGGTCGATCAAGCAAGGCAAACCGCTTGTTGACCTGACGCCTGTTTACCAAGAACCTCCACAGCACACACGAAAAGGAAGAGGTGTCGCCGTTGATTCAGGTGCGCCACTGATCGAGGCTGCGACGGGACCTGAAGCAGCCGGCGGCATCGTAATCCCCCCAGCGAAGACCTGGAGACGACCTACAGCACCTGCAGAGCCCCCCTCTAGTACCGAGACCCGAACCCGCAACCGTTCAAACACGGCCCGCAGCGCGAGCAGTCGCTATCGACACCCCAATATAGCAGCCACACCTGCATCCCCGGTATTGCCTAACGACGCAGGGCTTCCGGGAGAGCAAGGCTTTATTCCAAACAGTCTCCTCGCTCGGACAGGAACTGGAACTCTCCCCCCTGCAACCGGCGCGCCACTGGGGCACGGTGTGGCCACAGGGGACCGCAACGCCACGAAGCCGATGCTGGATATGGCGCCTCAGAGCCCATTCGCCGAGGGAAGTCTGTTACGTGGGCTGTAAGCTGCTTGATACTCAGCGCTCGCCTTCTTACGTGATTACGAGTTACTTTGACCTCACGCATGCTATGACTTGACGGGAGCGAACGGCGTTTTTTTTTTGTTCTTGGGAATGCTCACTTGAAGTTAGGATTTGCCTCACAGCGTCACTTTTACCACGAATTTTATTTGTTTTACGAGATTTTGTGTGACTTTGTATACCCGTCTGCTTCCTTGTATCTACCCGACTCGGAGTTGAATAGAGCAAATAAGGTGCCTCGTCACCTCTTGATTTAGTGCCTCACATTTCACTGATTGTAAGTCATTGGTAGGTCATTATTAATCCACCATTAATATGACTTATAGAGGTTCCTGGTCCTTCATCGACTAATTTAATCCGGTTGTTTCGACTACTTAATGCATATATCAAGCAGACTTGAGCCCATGGACATTGAGCCTTGCTTGTCATGTTTACTGAGGAACAATTTCGACGAAATGGACTCCGGAGATGTAATATAAACCCCTACTAAAGGAGACTGGGTTGTTTGTTGTAAATACTGTTGGGGACTGCGCGCTGGACTGCTCATGACCTCCATAAGAACCCCCACCTCCCGCTTGGAACCTCTTCAACATCACCAACATCCTCCGTACTGTCATGTGTATCCACACGGCAGCAGTCTGGATATAATTTCCTCTTCATCCTCCTCATGTCTTTTACAAGAATGTTCGTCTTTCCATGGAAACTTTATCTACTCGAGAACCCAAGTTGGGTGGTCTGGCGACTATTAACTTCTTTGGATGAAAACCTTGGTGAGTGAGTGAGTCAAGAACATTTCTTTCTTTCTCTTTTATTGTCCCATCTTCTTTCGTTTTCGTTTCTCCCCTCCATCTTCACATTCTGCCTTGACTATCATTTTTGGTTCTTTCTTCTCTAGCTTTATAGCAGTTGCGTGACATCCAAGTACTTGACTAATGCCTATTGACGGCGGTGATTTCGGTGTGGTACTCGATGAACAGGAGGCAAAAGGGAAATGGAAGCCTATGTGGCTACGACACATCCCCTGGAACGAAACCTGCTAAGGATTCTAAAGGTCACAAGGAATGGCGATTCATTGGTCTCGACGAAGCAGTACCACTGCCCCCAGCATCTCAGTGAGTGTGCACTGGCCCTACATCCCAAATCCCAGTATGAACACAGATCTCTTGCTAATACAGATAAATATTCAAGTCCGAGGGATCCAAGATCATGACATTCTTCGCGAGACCCAGCAATCACTTCTCTGGCGTGATGGCTCTTTTGGCGCACTGGGCCGAGGTTGGAAGCTGAAAACAGCTATAAAATCCTGCCTGGCTATTGAGAGGTTAGATGTCGAGGGAAGAGCAATAGGAGAAAATCCGTGGTTGAGGAGGAGATCTGAGAACTTACAGCACCCGCGGCCACTATATTATGACAGAGGCCCACACATCTTTGCTGGATTCCGATTTGGAGAACAAAATAGATACGTGGATCCGAGGGTCAGCAAAGCAGTCTATTATGGGCCCAGGCGATGACAGATTGGGCTGACAATTCGGTATACAAAACCAGAATGGGTCAAGTGGGATTTGAAAACCTGCCTGGTTGATATGAGTACGACACCCGCCATTTTTTTTTACCTCATTTGATTACGCCTATTCTTAGTTGATACTAACGGGCGCTCGTGTAGGGGTAATCCAACTGACTCGCAAGAAGCACAGAGAGCAAAACGTGAATGCGTATGGGATAGTGACGAGTGGAGATCTGCTCCAGTTTCATAGGCTCAACGATGCGGCAGAAGTGCAATCTTCCCCGGTATTCCTCCTTACGAGCGCAGGCCTTCCCGCTATATGGACATATTTACGCGAGATCATCCATGAAATACAGATAATCGCCCCTTTACCTCTCGACCCAAAGCTTGTGGATGATGGAGTGGCAGTTCCAGCACGTTTTAGACTCGAGCGGAGCATTCTTTTGTATTCATTGGCGCTGAACCCGGACGGTACCCCTCGCGAGTTACCGCAGCCCTTGAAGTTTGGTAATGAAGAGGAGCACCAGAAAGCCGTACAACTGGAGAAGAGCAAACGTCGAAGGCGAGGACTCTGAAGGTGAAGAGCCCAAAGACGAGGAGCCCGAAGTTTGGCCCGACCCTGAGGATGATTTCACAATGTTGTAACACTTTTAGTGGACGGAGAGGATGGGCTTTTGCAGCCATAACGCAGCCGAACAGGTAAAAAATGTCTTGCTTGGTTCATAGAAGGCCAGTAGCCAGTAGCCATCATGCTCTGGTTACTGACAAGATCAAAAAAGATGCTAAAAGCATAAGGAGGCTATTCTTATGCCAATATTTATTCAAGCCATGAAGCTAACATAGCAGCAAATCTTTGACGTTGAGACAGGATCACAGGTTACTTTGCGGTGGTCGTCAACAAACTTTGAAGGCCATGACTCCTTCGGATTAAGGATCCAGGTTAAAAACTTTAACCGGCCGCAAACTTACTTGGTTCTTCCCATCCTCTATTTCCATTTCTGTCTCTGTCTCCGTATCTGACACCATCTCATCTTCACCTTCTCATCAATATCCTCCTCTCCTGCCCCTATCCCATCAACCATCAAACATCCCTAATTCTGTAACGCCTCAAGGTTTTTCCTGGACTCAAGATGAATAGCCCATGTGGCTTTCATGGCGACTTCGGTGTGATACTCGACTCCTACGAGGAGGGCAAATGGGGGCCCAAGTCCCCGTACCGCATGCCCTGGAACGTCCTATTATGTGTCCTGGGGGTGACAAGAAGCACCGACCCGTTTGTCCCAGCAAAGCAGTATGACTGTCCACCACATCTCGGTAAGTTGGGGAGAACATCCACCTACCCACACGGCTCCCTTAGTGAACCCTTGACGTTATCACGCTGACACACCATACCTTGGTGGGACAAAGTCCGCATGATACAAGACCACGATATCCTCCGCGAGACACAGGAGTCACTTGAAGAGGTCGAAGACCCCTATCACCCCAAGGAGAGGGAGTGGAAGCTAGAGCTGGTTATAAAATCCTGTCTAGCTGCTGAGCGGCTCGATATAGAAGAGAGGACCGCTGATGGTCCGTGCTTGAAGAGGAGCGAGAAACTGAAACTTCCCCGGCCACTGGAGTATAGTAGGGGGGTGCAAATCTATGCTGGCTTCAAGTATATGGCCAGGGACCGGTTTTTTCACACCAGCATTAACAACACGGTCACTTACGGGCTCAGAGCATGGCAGATCGGACTTATCATTTGTTGGGTACGGCCGCAGACAGTCAAGTGGGACCTGTGAGAGTGTCTTGTACAGATGAGTGAGTACATTATTCGTTTCTGAGAACATCAACTAATACTTGGACCAGGAACAACGCAGTTGGCCCGGCAAAAGCGTGGTGAGGAAGTAGTAAACATGTATGGGATCGTATCGAGTGGAGACCTCATTCAAATCCATAGGCTTAGAGAGCCTGGAGAACTACAATCCTCCTCGTTGATGCTCCTCACGGCGGAGGGTTTCCCCACTATATGGCACTACCTGCGTGAGATCATCAACGAGATCCAGCTCACGGCCGCTCCACCATCACGCCTGAAGAGATCTATGGAGATGCATAGATCAGCCTTTCGATACGAGGAATTGATCCTTACTCATTACTACGGGCTCAAGCCAGATGGGGCACCCCACGAGGAGCCCGCGGCAGAGGGTGGCGGAGATGTAGACAGCAAAAGAGCTGCACAGCTAGTCAGGCACAGACGCCGACGGGTCAAGGGAGTTACCTGGGTTGCAGACGACGCTGAGTGCGACCAAAGGGTCGGCGACGAGTCGGACAATGACTCAGAAGGCTGGGACGCGGAGTGTAAGCCATATGTATATCCAAGTGATTGGTGAAAAATTGGGCATATGGAAAGTATGGAAGATGAAACTAACGCGAGTGATGGAGCTGATGATGGCGAGAAATCTGTGGCAAGCTCTAGTGGATTTGAAATGGTGTGATATTGCTAGGGTGGGAGTAGGGCTCGCCTGCAGCGCGGCGTGTTAACCCCGCAAATTGGCTCAATCACTTGTCGCGACGCGTTCGAGTGTGTTGGAAATATGTTGTCGATAGATTCATCTGTCTTGCTATAGATTGTTGCTTCGGATAATCGCTTTGGATTATTTGCTTTAAGCGTATCTATTTTTCCACAACTGTGCTTCTAATCAGAACAATTTTACTCGTTGAAACTCTGTCCCAACCGAGCAACAATGCCAGCAATTCTCGATGCTGCGGTGAAAAAGGCGATGAAAGCCGAGCTAGACGAATGTAAAACTGACATTCGCGAGCCTATCTTGGGCGCCGCAATGCCCCCCGCGATGAAGCAGCAGCTGCTGGTGCAAGTATCAGCAAAATTGACCCAGCAGGCAAATGTCTTGCTTAACCCAGTTAGCTATGATCGGCAAGCTTTCTGAGCGCGATGTCATCCGAATATTCGACCTTCAAAAAGTGGAGCACCTGGCAATTGATGCCACTGGAATCAGTGGATTTCGGCAGATTTCCCTGCCAAGGAGCGTCAGTATGTATATGGGTTATACTCCGTGAATCGTCTCAGCAGAGAAAAGCAAGAAACTTCTAATACTAAGAATAGGGCGGAGCCTCTACGAGGTCGACACCATTGGCCCCTTCAAAGCGGGAGATAAAGAGCCGAAGTGTAAGACGCGTTTCGAGCGCATACTTCACAATTGCGTATTCAAGGTCAAGGCCGGGGACCACGACGAAACCGAGGACGATGCGGAGTATGACAATCCTAACGGCCATACCAACTAGGGTGGTGATGAGGACGAAGACATGGAAGAACCGTACCTTAGCCCTGTAGGGCTCACTACCGCCCATACTACGGAAGAAATCGAGCCGGCTTACGAGGTCCAACTGGAGTGGTCTGCCCATGTAGATGGGCAAATCACAAGGGTGAACAGTCAAGCCGATTACGGCGTCAGATACGAGCAAGAACGCTCTAATACCATGGGCCTGGATCTAGTTGTTGTAGAGGCGAAACGGGAAGGCTCGGTGGCGACGGGGGTAAGGCAATGCTTATATGGGGGTCGTGTACAGGCGCCGCCAGCAGACCGGCAAGGCCAACAGGGACATCTATGGCATCGTTACCGATGGGTGGCGATATCACTACCTCAAGATTGAGGAAAAAAGTGAATGGACGGCTGTCCATGTATCACGCGAGCTTGATTGGAGGAAGCCGAGCGAAGATGTGCTGATATACTCGGCGATGAGGGCAGTCGTGCGCCATGCGCAGGCCCTCTCCCCCAGCCACTCCCGCCAAACAACGGACAACTTCTAAGAGCACAGCCCATCAAGGGGTAGTCGCTGCGGTTTTGTTCGTCTGTTTTCTAAGATATTTCGTGGGCTGGCGTCCTGGCCTTTTGCGTCTTGGGTCCACTTCGTCTCTTTCTTGTGTGTGCTTTCGATTTGTCTCGGCCTTTTCTTTTCCTTCTTTTTCGTTTTTGTACCCTTCATTGTATGTGTACTATGGTAGCTAACAAAAGCTAATGGCCCACGATGCCAAGATAGTTTTTAGCTTCCAATTCCTAGCATGCTCGTTTCTTTCTTGGTGGAGGAGAAGGGATAGTTGGAATTCGCGGAGGAGGTCGCGTTCTTCGCTGATTTGGACTTCAAGAAGTTCTGCATTAGCCGCCAGGTTCAAGCCAGGTTCAAGCCAGATCGATACTTAGGCATATAATTACTTATATGAGGTGGACAGTCGTATATCTTTGTCGGTACGAGTGCATAGTTGCTCTTCTTGATCTCCAAAATCAACACCAGGGCCTCCCAGGGAACGTCACACTCGCTTATACTTCCTCAGTTCTTCTGCCCAACTCGGCCGTACATCCAGCCAAAGTGGCCGTGATCGCTTGTCATGACGGAAAGGAAGAGTAAAGTTGTAAGGAGCGGTCTTCAGTAGGATAGAGAAGAGGGCTGGTGAGGTTTCGGGTTCGAAAGCACAACGGAGGTAACTCGGCAGCTGCGGATCGAGTTTCCGAAGGAACCAGAAACATACTTCAAACGAACAAGGGACAGATGAGGCGAAGGCTGTGTGCTAGTTTGATTTGGTTGCTCTCGAGGGAGCAAAGGTGCCTGCTGCTATGGACGTGGGCAGTTCTGCTCATCACGGATGGTAACACTCACTCTCATAGGAAGGGGGGTTTGTTGGGTTCATCATCACAACAGTCTGCGGGTGGCCACCCTTGAATCACAGAAAAATGAGCTCTGCAGTCAGTTACGCAATTAGAAGAACATGGGAATATAGTGGGAAACCCGTGCGATGGGAAAAGACCTTCCAAGAGCAAGACTGACAAGAGAAGAGCAGCGCTGATATGGCAACGCAAATGTCTCTCCTCCAAGGCTCCGGGTTTGTAGACCATGCCCGCTGTATCTTCCATTCCACGGCCACATCGCATTCTCAGCCGGTATTGTCAGTTTACCAACTAAATCCACTCGGGACTTGAGAAAAAGTAGATACCTACCTAGGGTACTCTACAACGCCTGCCTGCAGCGGCTGTGCTACGGTAACTTCTCACGGCAACACAATTCGGCGTTCACTGCCCGTTCAGCCACCGCGGAGAATGCAAGATAAGCGGGTACCACCTACTTAAGTAGGACATAGATGCCCCATAGGTACATAAGAGTTCTTCACTTTAGCCAGAGAAGCGCCTCTGGTCGCTTTTAATGTTCTCTTTCCACTTTCTGATTGGTAAAGACTGACTTGGCTCGTACACATCGGGACGCTGGAGAAAGGAATCGTGCAGGGCGTATTCAGTATGTACGTTCAGCCTGAGGCATATCTAGCCACCGGTGAAATGCAAGGAGGTCTGCCCTGTCTCAATTTGCACTTCATACCTTGCCCAGAGTCCAGACGCCGGTGGTTAGTGGTCACCCCGACGTTCTTCCTCCTTACCTCCCCAATCGATGGGTAATTGGTCGTATTTCAGTAGATTATTTTTAGTGCATAATCTCGAACCCCTGTCTAGAACCTTGGCAGAAGAATGAACGAGGATTCGAAGCCCCTGACGTCCGAATGGCCGATTAGCCTTGCTGGGCTGCTGGGCAGCCTGGGCGGGAGATGTTCATGCAGCCCTACAAACTATCGAGGGGCTAGACCGCTGCATCCCATATAGGGCAAGATTGGCGGACCGTTGCAGAACCCGAGTTTATTCCGGCACTTCGATGGTATCCACTGTGATAGGCAGCAGGATTTCACGGAGACAACAACTCCGAGGAGAAAATGTAGGAAGAAATGTCCAAGGTGGAATCCGTTGGAAGTTTTGATTGGATTGAGAAAAGAACGAAAGCCAGTCACCAGTGACTAGGGCGGAACAAAGCGAAAGGGAAAGCCTCCGGATATCAGAAGGTAACATAAGTCGCAAGCAGTATTAGATACAGTTATACACAAGTCAAATCAACCGCTCAAACGCTAGCTCTATCAAATCAAAATTCTATAATAACTGGCAAAAACTTCATCGTTGCTGAGACCGTTGCGAGCGAAGGGTAGATTGGCGTCGAACAATCGAGTCAATGTTTGTGTTTAGTGCTGCGTTGCGTTGACTTTGGTCGAACGCGGACGTGGTACCATTTTCTGAGACGGTCTGTGACTGCTGCCTACCCAGGGAGCCTATCTGGCTGAGGTTGGACGTTCGTCGCCGCATGCGTTTCTCCGCATCGACGATTTCTTTTTGATTGAGTGATTCAGAGGGAAGTAAGATGGCACGATCCAGACTATAAGGCAGGCCGCGGTGCCGTCCACGGATCTGCATGGCGATGATGACAAGGGTCGAGATGACTCTGAACTGACTGACAAACGAAGCGTTTACACCCGGGTAGCCAAGTGAAAGACCAACGGTTCCGTAAGCAGAGACGACCTCAAAAAGCACAGACCAAATCTGGAACGAGTACTGGCTGACGTTCTCCAGACGATCACCTTCAACGATGGTGATGATGAACAAACCTAAGCAGACATACCAGAGATCGAAACCAAGTTGCTTCCGCAAGTGAGTCCCGATGTAGCTGGGTGCTGTTTGGTTGTCTTCATTCTCGTCATTCTCGTCGTCGTACACACCCAAACTCTTCTCCTCGTAGACATTGGTTCGCCTGACGGAGATAGCAATCGGGAACACAGAGATGTACATCATAATCATGTAAGAAACTTGCACAGCAGGGTGTAATTCGGATATGGCTACCACAGCGAATCCAGCGGTTCGGGTACAGGAAGCCTGGAACAGTCCGTCCAGAATCTTGATTCCTGTTGACAAAGATGTGACAGTTGGGTCATTGAGCTAGGTGTATTAGTTATGGTAGATCCAAGAGCTCAGAAGACGCTTACATCAAGGATGATAAAAAAGATGAGATCGATCCCGTTCAAGAGAATAAGGATAGCGAACAGCCACCAGGTGGCATTCCGTGGAAACAAGAGTGTAAAGCAGCGTCGCGGATGGTCCAAGAGAAATTTGAGCTCCTCCCAGAGTGGAGTCTCTTTTGATACGACCTTGGACAGCACCCAAATGATGAAGCGAAGCATACAGGGGAATCCTGTGTTGCCGATGATGATCAGGAACGTCATCAGAAGTAGTGGCCAAATCGCAGTCTGGAACTGAAGCATTGAGTCCGGAGTGATCGCGAATCCGACATCGTTAAATGCCGAAGCCGCGGTAAAGATAGCCCACCATGGGCGTCCCTGACCGGCTGCCTTGACAACATTTCCCCAGTGGGTCTCCATGATCCAGGGGAGCAAGCAAATGATACCCAGGAGGTGGAATAGGACATAGTACCCTATCAAGATGACGGCCAGCGTCTTCAAAGCGCGATACTCGATACCTCCCAGCTCATCACGTTGCTCCTCGGTCAGATCAATAAAGTTCGAATTGCGGCCCACAGTCGCATCCCAGCTAAGGTACGGCAGCGTCGGTCGTTCGCGCTCCTGTGTCAATGACCGAACAATACCAGTGAATGTCGGTCTGCGAGTGTTCGTCCGCCCCAGTGTTGCCGGGTCACCATCCTCCTTTGTCTCGCGAACAGTTGGGCGAGTATCCAGGCGGGGAAAAGTAGAGTTCCGTGTCCTTGTCCATGGCATCTCCGGCTCGTTGATCGTGATATGCGGTCCATCGGTTGCGGGAACGGTGTCCTGCTCCTCTACACTGCGGGGACTTCGAGGAGGGTCTGATTGAGCAGTTCCACTCCGTGCGAGCTTGTTCTCGCCGTTTTCTTCCTCCTCTAGAACCTGCGGAACACCACCGCGATCGTACTCTCTCGGACTGGGAATACGCAAAGCGCCTTTGTTCTTTCGCTGCTTCTCCAGGAAAGCAATGTGGTGCTCGGGGCTCAGTTGTGGAGGAACGCGAAGATTGCCAAAGTCGCGGTTAACGGTAGTATTCATATAGTCCTCCGTTGCTGTTCTGTTCACACTGCTCGCATTCGACGTGGGTGAGACAGACTCGGAGTCGCTCTCTTCAGGGGAGATGGGTGCAGCAGCACTTGGCCCATCTTGAGAATTGTTCTCCGAGTTGCCGCGCAAAACCACGATGGGCCGCCCATTGATGCCCGCTTCTTCCCCCGCGGAACTCTTATCTTCGCTGATAGTTCGGAGGCGGGATCTCGTGGTGCGGAGAGCTCGGGCGTCACGAACAACGTGCTGAAAGCGCTTTTCGAACCAGTAAAGCCGGATGAAGACCAGAGCTGTATGTATGAAGATCGGAGTGGTGAGCATGGAAACAAAGTAAAGAATGACCTGCTGGTAGGTGTACAGCAGGTTGAAATCCACCGTGTTCAGTCCACTCTGCGTAGCCGCACCCGCAGCAAAGAATAGAGCATCGATGTATTTCAGATCGTTTCCGGGGTAGATGATGATGGAGGAGATGAGAGCCATGCAGATAATATAGACATAGTGAATAAGGATGAAGTTCATGTGTAGATCCTTCAGCCATGGTATGCGGGCCTTGTGGTAGGCCGCCCGGCGAAGAATGGCGGAAAACATTCCGGCGAGAGTGACGGTTGCACCGCCGTGCGACAAGCTGCGGAGAGCGATTTGTCGAGGGTAAGGGGATTGTATATGTAGGTTCTTCGGAGAATTCGGCGAAAGGAGGGGCGCAAATAGGAATCGAGTCGATAGCCTGCAGGCGATTCAGGAATGGAGATCAGCCGCCACGCGGTACTGAGCTGCACGAAAGGTGCGCAATTGCCGATCAGCTCCCAAACGAGGTGAGAAAGATGAGGCAAGGATGATTGCGCAAAAGCCGGCGTTAGCCTCTGGTCAGGATGGAAGAATTCTTTGGAAGAACCACGGCATTTTGAGCGCTCGAGGACATGGCGGAGGAGAGGTAAATGAGGTGAAAGAGGTGAAAGAGAAGCGCGAGAGAATGGAAAAGTTGTGGTGTGCCCGCGGGAGCCAAACTTAGATCTTGGAAGACAGAAAGGCGCAGCACCCGCTCTCCAAGGGAACCACAGCAGATAAATGCGGCGACCACGGTTGAGGGGACAAAAGTACTCAAAGGAAGAATTGAATGAGGGACAGTGAGAAGGAGAAAAAAAAGAAACCAAGCAGCCACGCAGCCGAAATAAAAGCGGTTGACCAGGGGCGACGCGCACTAGAGCAAATCGTCAGGTCCTGATTCGAGGCACTTTCATGATGAGAGGATCAACCATGCAGATTTAGCCAACTTAGCCCGGCGTGCTCTGTTGCTTATGCTGGCTAAATTAATACGATTAATTATACTATCACGTCTTCACAGTCTTCTGAAGTTCAGAGACCTCTCGCCGCATGCCGGACGCTGCATCCGGCTCGAATCTCGCCAAGACAGACTCAGCTTCTCGACTTTTTCGAGTGCATGCGTCCTGTGGCGGTGCGCTCCACCCGCGGCCACACATGCTCCATTTCTTCTTTCGTCGGCATGCAGCGTCTGTCGTGAGTTCTCGGACGGAATTGAGTCGGCAATCATGGATGCCATCATATAAGACTGATCTCATCATTATTTCACAGCGCATTGCGCACTGTACGCTTACCACAGCTCATGTCATATCTCTTCCACGACAACCACAGCAGCCACCAAACGCCCGGAAAAAAGACACAGAGTCATAGGGATTCAGAGCTGTTCTTTGAAGTGTTCTTTCGTTGTTGAACACCTAAAAGTCGACTCGGGTCACCTGCCCTCGAGTCGAGACTCGAGACTCGAGTCCAAGACATTCGATCGGGATTGAGACGCCTCAAAAAAAAAAAAAAAGCAAAGCCAACCACCCTTATGCATAATAACAGTTAGGCCGAAATTGAAATGCGCTTTGACTGAAGTTTCCAAATCCCTGGGAACAGCAAAAACAATGAGCAGGGGAATCCAAAAGAGCGGTCACCTCTTGGCGCTCTTCCTGCAGCATCCTGATGTCCCTGACCCCTGGCTATCAGCTCTCAATCAGGAGCAGCGATAAAGCTCGTGCTGCAATTGATTGGCTACCAGGGTCTTATCTGCGCGCGCATCAGAACAGCATCAGGTTCTGAACCTGGAGATGTGACAGATGAGGATTTGACAGTATGGTTTCACAACTTGAGGCTTGAGCTAGCAGAGGTCTGCTCTACAGCCTCTGCTTCTTCTTCTTCCGCGGACTTCTCCGATTTGAATCCTTATTTCTACCTCTGTTCCTGCACTCTCCCGGTATTCCCCGAGCTGGGCTAGGGTTTGTGGAACGAAACAATCGGAGTTTGAATTTGGTCACGTCAAGTCGTACAAAGACGTTCCATGAGATGGATCATGGCCCATGGGTGGGTTTCAGCGTCGCCTTGTGACATGCGCTCCTCCCAATCTCCCATAATTGTGAATCCAACAAACTTCGATCTAGGAGTGGCTGAGAGACTGAAGCTCTCTGTATGGGCAAGCAAACAAAGAAATATACAGCCGGCTACAGATGTCCACCAGGTGACGAGAATGTTCTTCCACGAGGATCATTCAATGTAAGGGCTAATGAGAGCCCCCCGCCGTCACATCCGTGGGGTTGACCTAATATGTGTGTGACTTCTCTAAGACCTAAGTAAGCTGGCTACGGAATGCAGATGTTGAAACAACGCTGCTCTATACATCGGCGACGGGGAAGCGAAAGAAACGAAATCTCTATACTTTTGCTTATAAATTTATATTCTTCTGAAGATTTCAACAAGATGGCCTGCTGGCCCAATGGCAAGGCGCTTGACTACGAATCAAGAGATTGCAGGTTCGATCCCTGCGTAGGTCATTTCTTTTTTTCTTTTTGCCACTGCTCTATCCGCGACGGCCTAGACTTTTCCGAGGTTGGTCTCGTTATTGGCCGGTGGTGAATGCGATCAGGTACGGTTGTCTTCATTAGTATAAGAGAATTTTCGTTAAATCGTCTCCATAAGCAAGAAACGCCCATGGCATATTCGTATCAAAATCGCTATATACCAAGACCCATAACATCACCTGGGTCTTCGCATTTCTGTACAAGGCCCTCTACCAACGAATTGAACTCCTTCTGCTTCTCCCACGGCAGCATATGCCCACTACCCTTCCAGACCTTGTACAATATCCCCTCCCCGATTTCCTTGTTGAGTAACTCCCCATGATGAAAGGTCAACATCCGATCAATCGTCCCATGCAGCACCGCAATCCTCTCTCGCCCGACGGCATCACCCAACGCCTTCAATTGCGCGGCCGACTTGTGATGGAAATAGCACGCAACAACCTGCATCAGAAACCCCTTCTTGGTGAACCCCTCCGTATCCTGCAACTTGCGCAACCTCCCTGCCGCAAACCGATCGCGCTTCGTTGGGAAGTTCTTCTCCGGTTCCTCATACTCATCGTCCGGCTCCTCCAAAAACTCCGTGGGAAACAACGAATGCGCCAGCCTCTCGAGCTCCTGATCCATCTTCCTTGGGATAAACATCTGCGCGCGCTCCCGCAGGTTCTCAAGGAACGGCGCGGTGCGCACAACCCGCGGTGCCGTGCAACACAGCGTCAAACTTGCCAGTCGATCCGGAATGATCATCGCTATCTCCTGAGAGATCATCCCGCCCATGCTTGCGCCCACGAGGTGGATGTCGCGCGAGGGCGGGGCGTCGAGGTCGATCCATTCGAGGTGCGCGAGGATGTCGACGGCGTCCTGGGCCATTTTGGAGGTGGAGTAGAAGGAGAGAGGTTTGTCGGATTTACCGACACCGCGGTTGTCGAAGACGAGGCAGGTGTATTTGTGCGCGTTGTCGTGTCCGAAGTATTTCGTTTGTCGCTTCCAGTCGGTGTGTACGGCGTTAAGACCCATTACCCACTACGGCTGGTCAGTTATGTCCCAGCCCAGTGAAATCGCATTGATTCCCGGGGATGTATTTACTTACCACGAGCTTTATCGGACCAGTGCCGTGTGTCTCGTAGTACAGGTTGATCGGCCCCCCGCGTCTCTTTTGCGCGACTGCGCATCGGCCGGAGGTCGTCGGTGGAAGCTTCCAGTCCGTGTACTTGTAGGCCGGATGGGCGACGACCTCTTCTGCGGATAACGGAGCCATTCTGTTTTTTTTCCGTTGTAGGGTCGAGATATTAGGTCGAATGTCTGGAATGAGGCAATGTTGACAAAACTTGCGGAGGCAAACGCAGACGACCTCCTGCTAGACACGGAGTCTTGGCGCACGTAGGCTAAAAGCCGAGGTTCAGTGTGGGCCGCCTGCCAATCAATCACGCTAAATTGAGCCTGATTTTTGGCTGTCATCATGATGCAATATCCGACAGAGTATACTACTCGAGATTGATGTTGGTACCGTGAGTCCCTTTAGATTTGGGATTAATCGGGTTATTCCTTTCTTTCCGCTGGAAAAGGCCAGCCTCACTTTTAATCCGACAGTAGTAATTGCTTCATGGCGGAAATATATAGTCGAACTGACTCGAGTAGCATTGATTTATGAACCAGAAAACAGAACCCGGATTTAATTGAGAGGCGTTCCTGATCAAAATTATTTGACATATGAATCTCAGGAACAGTATACCAGTAGGCGCCACATTTGTATGACATTTTCCTGCTACGTGCTTGTCCTCCTCGACAGGGATGTCCTTCATTTTGGCAGCAAGATTGGCACACATTTAGATTACTGTGGTTTATACCTTATCGATGGTAGTAGCTTATGATGAGTCACTACATTGTACTTCTCGACTTACATACATCCCACCTAGTATAGAGACTCGGGCCGTGGGGACTGCAATGCCGACTTCGCCTTTGTGCAGATATCACGCATCTAAGAGCACCTAGTCCATCGTTCCATACGAAGCCAGGGCAAATCAACATATCCCTTTTCGTTCCTCAGAAAAGTACTGAGGAGACCTTCCCAGGACAAAACTCATACTGTCGAGGGTATTACACGCCTTGGCCGAAACCGGAAGTGGTCCGGCGTTGATACATACCTTAGGGCGGCTTTGGAACATTTTAAGTGTTGTCCCGCACCAAAAGTGGCGATAGGGTCCATTAGAAGCCTCGATATTTTAATTCCATATAAGGCCGTCCCTGGTACGGAATAGCCGATTCCATGGCAAAATCATGTTCAGCATCATGCAATTTGGCAGTGTTTGCTTACCACTGCTCCATGTTCTGCCTCCTCCTAGTATATTTTGACAGCTTCCCTTGTGAACTAATTAAAAGTCATAGCTTCACCCTCTGAAACAGGGTGTGAACTCAAAACGAAAACAAAGTTTAATTCAGTCAGAGACTTTTCGCCAGCCTTGCAGCCTTAGATCGTTCGATGCTAGATTACGTCATGTGCAACACGGAGAAGAATGAGCGCATTCAGCGAGCCCGAAGGCGGAGACAAACAAAACTGCGACGTGTTACCTGAAGCTTGAACTTGTCCGACAGAGGACATTGAGGTACAACACCCAACACTCGACTAGGAAAATTCACCGTCTCGAGGATCCAACCCCGGGCCGTGGTGGAGGCTACCGAACCTAATCTCTGGGCTAGTGTTAGTGTTATCTTATCGCAACGACGCGTGGGGCACACGAGGGAGCTCCAAATTCCAATGATCCAACTGGGAACGAACCTCGCGCGGAGTACGTATCTCGATCCTCACATCTTACCTTGCTGACCGTTGTCTCAATTCTCAAGCCCAACTCAAAATGTCCTCCACTATCTCTCCAGAAACGCAACATCACGTCGTCTGTCTTGAAGAATGCCATTGTCCTATCCCTGGCTTCTCCTTCCCCCACACCTACACGGGCTATGCATCGACCCCCCTCGACGAGAAAGAAATAGTCAGCCGGCTCCGCGACGCCACGATCGCAATCACGACCATTGTACCGATAACACCCGAGGTAGTTTCTCAGTGCCCGCGCCTTAAATGCGTTTTCGTCATGGCAACTGGCGTGGAATGGGTTGATATCCCTGCTTTTATTGCCCGCGGGATAACGGTGATGAACGCACCGCAAGCAAATGTAACCAGCGTTGCCGAGCACGCAATTGCGTTATACTTCTCCTCTCGCCGCCGGGTGGTAAGCATGCATAACCTTGTTATGGACGGTGACGAGTGGGCGGAGAAGCGGACGTTGGTGCATCGGTTTGGAGGAGGATTGGGCGAGCCGCCGCATACGACGCAACAGGAGGTTGTAGCCATAGTGGGGTATGGGGCGCTGGGGCGCAGAATTGAAACGATTGCGCGGGCGCTGGGGATGCAGGTTCTCGTTGCGGAGAGGAAGGGAGCTATGGGCGTTGAGGTGAGGGAAGGAAGGGTTGGGTTCGAGACCGCTTTGCAGAGGGCGACGGTGGCGATGATTACCGTTGCAAAACGGGCGGAGACGGTGAACCTGATTTCAGAGGACGAGCTAAAGAGTATGCGAGATGACGCGTTGGTGATAAATGTCGCCCGTGGTGGGATTGTGAATGAGCGGGCGTTGGCAAAGGCGCTGAAGGAGGGCTGGATTGCCGGCGCGGCGACGGATGTGTTTGATGGCGAGCCGCCTGTGCGCGGGCAGTCGTTGCTCCTTGATAAGGGCGTGCCAAATCTGACGGTGTCACCCCATATCGCCTGGTTCTCCGAGTCGACGATTCGTAACCTGCAGGATTTGCTGGTCAGAGGAGTCGAGGGCTATGCCGAGGGCAATCCGATTAACATTGTTTGTTGAGCAGGGCGTATGGGGCTTCAAGGCGGTTGAGAATTGCACAAAGAGGGTGCATAGCATGAAACGATAATATGCATGAAGGCGAGCTGAAGAAGGGAGAGGGAGCTGATCGAGGCTCAAAACTAGCGTCGAGGCAGCTTCAAGACAGAAACCGACATCACGTGGCTGCCATCAACTGGGGGGAGAAGAGTGAAGAGGGCGCCGCGTCTTTTATACTAGGACTCAAGGCCGATTTGGATGCAAATGTACTCTGCAGACAGACGTGTTCGGGGGTTTGCAGCCTGTGCACAGTTATGTGTATCATAACTACAAGCCAATAGTAAAACAGAATCGGCCTTATTCCCATCTCAGCCCCCTCCATCCATTTCTGTCGCGGGGCAGCTGAGGTGCATGGCCACTACCTGAACCGCTATGAATCCCAAACCGTTACACAATCTCCACTGTGTGGGCAGTGCGTGACCGGCCTCGGTGCTCCAATGTCTGTGAGCGAATTGGGAATCAATATGACTGGGATCTAGAGGTTAGTGAAGGAAGACTTCTGAGTGCACACGTCAATTAATCTGCACGACGGAGATGTTCAGACTCGCTAAGCGGTGCCAGGGCTATAGCACCCGTGGCCAGATATCTGGGGCCTGGAAATGGAAAGGGAGCCTTGCCAATCTATGTGAGGACCATCAATTTGTCACTTGGACTGTTGAGATCCCACGTTGCTTTATTGAGATGGTATTTGCTTGCTAATCCTGGCGAAGGTGATGAGTAGACGAGCTGCTTGGAGAGAGGTAGGTCCAAGCAATCGAAGTTCATCATGTGGTGGGGAGAGCTATGGCCGCCATGAGGCTGTAAGTAGGCCCCGCACAGCTCGAATGACGACGGTGGTAGCACAGGATGTGCAATTTGGTGTTTAAGCTGTATAAGCCGGCCAGAAGTTGCCACAGTTCCATCTGGTGGTGAGCACATACCCCCTGTATAGGAGTCGCGTCTGATTTCGAGACTGCGAGGGCTTACCAGAGCAAGCAAAGCGGTAAAGAATTAGGCAGGGCGCAGGATGCCCGGTAGATGGGCAGCGGATCTTCAAGGTTCCCAGGGAGATGGTCTTGCCCAATGAAGATGAACACTTGCACAGTAACATGGATTAAGCATATTGGCGGGGTGGGCCTAGGTCGAGTCAGGGACAGCCCATCCAAATAACCGACCAGAGGCGTCTAGCCCGGGATTTATGGACTGACAAATCAGGAGCAAAAAGGGAATGGTCTTGCAATGTTTGTGCCTGCACCGAGCCCAGGTAGGCGACGCGGCGTGGCCTCTGACAGAGGACGCTTGAAGCTCTCTCCAATCGCACCCTCTACGTCACATCCTGGCTCACATTGAGGCTCATAACCTCTTGCAATTGCTTCGCCATCTCCCGTTTCTCTCCAGATCCTGCGGACGCCCACGCCTTCCAAGACTTTACCCTATAACCCTTGGATACCATCAGGTACGACCGTGACATTGAGCTATTCAACTCGTCTATAAATCAGACGGGAAAGCCCCGCTCAGATGGAATGCTCGAACTCTTCTTTCGACTTCAAGATAACTCTCACCGAAGACCTCAACATGTCGCAAATGCTACCAGGACGCAATGCAAGGCATGCCTCAGCCACTCGGCGGGCTCAACATACCCTGCCCACCCCCACACGCAGCTCTCGCACGCCCTTTTTGTCTCTTGACACCAACTTCAGCACTCCGACTGACCATTACACTAGCAGCGTTACTGTTGCAGGGACCTTTGACCAGTACTCCACCCCTTTGCCACCCCATGACTCGTTCCGCGGCGTTTCCAGCGCGGCTAGTCGTCCAGAAAACGATATCTCACAAGTTCGCCAATTCGATCATGGCAACGAAATGTTCCAGGAAAATATGGGCTACGAAAACTATGGCCAGACCGTCGCCAACACTTATTCTTGCCCCTACCTGAATGCCTCCGGTATTTCTATCGATCCTTCGCCCACGTCCCAAGCAGAGGCTGGACACAACCATGTTTTTGAAGGTGAATACTTTGACGGAGGGTATGTACCAATTGGCTGCGATTTGTAGTGGCACAGGCTAACGTATGCGTCTTATCACGATAAGCCACATTGTCCTGCGATGCAAGTGGGAAGGCTGCGATTATAGCGGAGGGTTCCGGCGCACCCATGATTTGAAGCGTCATGTCTTGACGCAGCATATCGCACCTCGCTCGCACGAGTGCCCGGAGTACGGATGCGGTATGTCGTTTAATAGGCGTGACAATCTCCGCTGGCATTTGCAACGCGTTCATCAGCGCAACGTTGAGAACTGCTGACTTTGCAGATGCAGCTACGTGCGCAGCGATGTCTTAATTTTACTCGCGTGCCCCAGTTGGAGACCCAATGACTTATGTTTCCTGATTTCGATGTTATGTGCCTCTTCCCTTCTTCAATGCGACTATACTTTGCTTTATAGCAGACGCAAGTCCTGTAATTAATCTGCTTAGCGTTCGAAATGCGCGGGTTTCTATAACAGTTGCCGACCATGGCGATGCATTACTTTGTGCCTTTACCAGGCCTTTTACTCTTCAGGCAGGTCAATTCCAAATGTTCAGCTGGCGTCAGCTCAACTCGTCAGACCCTGCTGAACCACTTTTCAACCCCTCCTTTACCCCTCCTTCTCGCGGGGGTTCAAGACAAGAGATTCGACGGAAATAAGCATTTCCTCACCGCACGTTGATTATCAATCGACATATCGCTACCGATTGCGTGATTTACAATGGATAGAGGAGCCGCAATGTGAGCTAGGAATCCCTCAATTCCGCGGACTCGATACTCTGGCCCAGCCCAGTCCAATCCAGTCCAAATCGCGATCGGCTGAATGCCATGGGCCCAGCGTTTGGGATCGATCAACCAGGGATTAGAGTCATGAATTGCTTTGTTCGTTGTCATTCTTCTCCTCCTCCTCCTCCTCGCGAAGGTCTTCGCTCTGTCACAATACGGATTTTACCATCGACTTAGGGCTAGGACCACCACCTCGAAGCCCGCGATCGGATATCCTTCCCGGCCTTTTCAGCACTCACCTACTAGTAATCAACCAAGACACGGAAACGGACCGTACCGTACCGTGCCCGTGATGGCTTTTCGCCACCACGTTGCTAAAGAGGCCGCCGATGGACGCATAGCGCCATCAAGGACGGATTACCGTGCATAACCCCAACGTTTCGATGAGGCTCAACAAAACCAATTAAAGGGTCATAGCGCATATGATGATGGATGTAGAGTGTCGCTGGAAGGTTATTTGTGTGTTTGCGCCCAGCTGTACCTAATCGATTCTGCGATGTGGTTTGGATGTACGAGGTGTGATGGTTGATGTTCGGATATTATATGTCTTAGAAGGTAGTGAGGTGTTGATACAACTCGGTTACGCTTTGAAGCGTGTGCTCATCTGATCTACAAAAGGTTTATTGGGATATGCGGGTCTGCAGGTTTTGGCCTCTCTGTATGGTGGCCAGAATGGTGAGCAACGTGGCAGAGGATAGCGAGTGATATTACATGGTAGGATGGATTCTGATGGCTGACTCGAACAGCTGAGTGTAAAGGAGGACTTAGGGTATATATTCTGTTATACTTGCGTTGAAAATAAGTATTGATTATTGCTGTTTCGCTCTGAGTAGTACAATCCTCGGTTTCTGATAGGCGAGGCTATATTCCATGAGATATCTTGAGTCCAGCTCAATGTATACAAAGGCAGACATAAAGAGAATACTCTTGACAGAGTAATCCTACACAAGGACCGGTAGATAAATGCTTTATCAGACAGGCACACGGTCTCCCATATGGGGTCGCGGGCTGCTGTCGCTCCTTCTTGATGCGTAGAGGGACGAGCATATCCCGACGAAGCAAGCCTGACCTCACCATCCCAACACATAACCATTATACGTGTATAACATACCTCAAAATTGTCATTCATTAAACATCATGTCTTACTCTTGTCTATGCAAATCAGATGGCTCGCTTTGCCGCCGAAAATGCAGAGTGGCCTCTGAAGCCTCCCCCGAACGACCCTTCTCATGCCCTGGCCTTGAGCTAGACGACTTGTCCGCGGCCATTTCTCGCGTCGCTGATATGGTCTACGACGCCCATTTCTCTCCAGATTGGGTTGATGGACTGCCCGAACCTCCTAGCAACGTGTCTGCGGATGGACTGCACGAAACTACTCCTGAACAACGTCTACTCGCGCCTACCTTCAATCAACACTCCCGAAAGCCTATTATCGGGGCAAATATATTACCTGCAGGTGGCGACGAGGATTCTGGACCTACACCTCCTTTACCAGATATACCGCCTCGACCACCTGTGCCTCCTAAGCCTGAACCTGAAGAGAACAATACCCCGCAACTTCCCTCGACAGGTCAATGGGCGATCATAAACGCCCGCACATCAGTCGGAGGGAGAAACATGCAAGTTACCGTGACTGAAAATACTCGAAGACAAATGGCCAACGCTCAAGATCTTGTGGAGCAGGAGGATCTTGCCTATGGGTGCAACAAGTGCGGTAAAAGATTCGCTACCGCCAAGTCACTGAGTGCTCATAAGCATATTCACTACAAAGCCAGTTGTCAACATTGCGGCAGGATACTTATCAAGCGCACGGTTAACAGACATGAAGAAGCATGCAAAACCGTACCGAGAGAAGGTAGCGGCACTTATACGCAAGAAACAAAACTCGAAGGAAGAAAGCTTGGATGAATCCGCCTCCACGGAGAGAGGGTGACTCTGTAAAGCAAACGTAACATGGTGGGCTACAAGTGGCTCTGTATAAAAGTTGTACAATGTTGTTCCTGGTGTACTTTACTTCTATTGACTACGTGTCTCATTAAGTTGACTAAAGCGAGACTAGATAGCTAGATTAGATCTTGCGAAGTAGAACAAGAATAGTTGTATTTACAGCAGAGAGCTCTTGTCCTAGGATAGCACTCTTACTGGAGTATTTAACAGATGAACACGATTGATCTAGAAGCGCTTATAAACAGAAAGGATAGTTGATAACGGGAAAGTGTCACCTCACCCGAGCCGTAGAGAGAACACGATTCACCCATATATATCTAGTAGAGATCGCAAAATAAACAGCTACATGCTCACAATCAAGGTAGATTGCATAAATAGACCTCGAGAGGCCATCTTCTAGAAAAAGGACGTATAATGGTACGTCTCTTGGGTCCGAATCCGCAGCCATCCGTGGCTTGGTGGATGCGATCCGATGGAGGACTCCATATTCTGAGCAGAGTTCCGAAAAAAAGTCTTGCAGGATGTTTGTATTGAAGTGGGACTGACAGTACTCCCCTTGATCTAATTCAATCTTTGCTGTGTAAACATTGCATCTTTCAAGGAAGAGAAGGGTGAAGCCCTAAATCGCTACCTATAGTTTGCCGTTGGGACCCTCCAATAGATCTCCGCAAACGCACGAATTTACTCTAGGGCCCCATTCAAGTTTATTCTCGACCCAACTTAATTCAAGGGCCCTCTTTTGCTGCCGATGTAGTAGAATACCACTAGGCCAGGCCGCCTATTGTTCACGGACCGAAAACGGTCAACCGCACAGACTAGGTAGAGGACTGTCGGTCTCTGCAAGGCGAATTGGCAACAGCTGTGATACTCCCTATTAATCAATCATAGGAAGTAGACTCGAGAGCGAAAGCAATGTCTAGCCTGGTGTGGATAACTGTTTGCGAGAAGGGAAAGTTGTTGGCATTGATTGACGTCATAGATGGATGCTGGCCCTAAGCCAAAGAGACGGATGCATGGATGGGGTCTGCGTGTTTCTTGTAAATTTGCTGTGCTTCGTATAAGCTGTTGCCGAAGACAAGTATCTACCCAGGAAACTGTAAACAGCCTCTCTCGCCAACCTCGGCATTTGTTACTCTTTAGGACCCACAGAATCACCCCGCAATTCCAATGCAACGCAACCTCAACTGCCAGTGACTTGCAGCACTGCCAACACTTGGCATCTTATTCTCACATACAATTCTACCCTTGCTATTATACACTTCCTAGAATATGGCACCCGTTCGCCGTGTAGCGGTTATTCAATGGGCAATCAAGGTGCGTACTCCACCCCCCGAATCTGAAGCCCCGCCAATACTAACATTCCCAGAACCTCGCCCCTGAAGAAAACCACGCGACAGCATGCGAGTACATCCGCTCTGCAGCAGCGCAGGGCGCCGAGCTTGCTGTCCTACCTGAGTACGCTGCCACTTCCCGGCACACCACAATGCATCGAACCAAAAACTAATCATGCAAACAGATACCACCTAACAGGCTGGGAACCGACATCCCCACGCTTCGCCGAGCTGGCCGCCCAAGACCTAACGACCAAATACCTAACTTCCTATCAAACCCTTGCAAAGGAGTTACACATCTGCATCGTCCCGGGGACATTCGTCGAGAAGCATCCGCACCCTGAACGAGACGACACAGCTGAGAAAGATGCATATGTCCTCTACAACACCGCGTACTTCATCTCCAATGACGGCTCCATCCTCGGCCGATACCGAAAGAAGAATATCTGGCACCCCGAGCGCGCGTACTTGACCTCCTCGACTTCGGAGCCGCACGAGGTTTTTGATACGCCTGTCGGCAAAGTTGGCCTGCTCATCTGCTGGGATCTGGCGTTTCCCGAGGCATTTAGGGAGTTGCTTGCGGGTGGGGTTGAGGTTGTGGTGATTCCGACATATTGTGCGTTCCAAGTTCTCCATCATTTCTTCCCTTCTCATAGTGCTTCCGTCTTGAAACGAGTTCCTCAATCACCTAGCTAACAACAAACAACAGGGGGCGCAACCGACGCCTCACCCTTGGCCCTAACCCACAACAAAAACTGCGAATCCCTCTTCCTCTCGTCAACGCTCACATCACGATGTTTCGAAAACACCTGCGGGATCATCTTCGCGAATGTCGCCGGTGGTCCTGAGACGTTGGGGATGTCTCGCGTCGTGCTGCCTATCGCCGGGCCTGTTGCCGAGATGGGTAATGAGGAGGGCGTTCTTGTTGCGGATATGGATTTTGGGCTGCTGGGTGTTGCCGAGGAGAATTATAAGGTGCGGATGGATCTGGGGAGGGAGGGGTGGTATTATTCCTATAGGCACGGGCATGGTAGGGGGAAGGACAAGGGGGAGGAGAAGAGGCATGAGCATGCGGGTGGTGGAGGGTCTGGTGGTGGGAAGTTAGAGTGAGCGGGGAGTGAGCGAAATGTGATCAGATTACTGCGTAGCCTGGATATGGCAGGTAGAATGGGTGATGTCGAGAGGAGAGATGAGACTCAATTAGCAAAATGAAACAAATTCTGACTGTTTACAACGTGCAGTGTAGTCTGTAGCTCAAATGACTGTAAAAGGACACTGATCTAGACGTCTTTAATGCTTGCCAACGCATCGCCCCAATGTACAGCAGTCTTGGTATCATGACACCATAAATCGTCCCAACATTCCCAGTGAAAACCAGCATAGACACATATCTCATGATCGTGGGGGAAAAGTGAGAGAGAAAGGAGAGAGACACAGAAGCGAAGAGACAAAAACAAAAGCGAGGCTTCTACTCCAGAACAGAAACGCCAAGAACAAATGCCGAATGTAGCGTATCAAGAAAACGATGCTAAGGTCTGATTGAACAGCAGCAGCCGATCCAAGATGGGGATGAGATATCAGAACACCCAGCCCGAATCGTAGTCGTCGCCAAAGTCCCAGAAGGGTTCATCCGCCGAATCTTCGCCCTCCGACTGCTCATCCGTCGACTGTTCACCCTCAGACGGTTCAGTTTCAGACTGCTGATCTTCGGACTGCTGATCCTCAGGCTCTCCACCCCCAGACTGCTCATCCTCAGATTCTTCCCTCTCAGGCATCCCAAATCCCGAGTCTCCAGGCCACTCTAGCGCCATAAGCGCGTTCATCAGGGGGTCAAGTATCCCGTTAGGGGCGGTAACAACCTAAGTAGCGGGCAACTCTGATTAGCAACACAATCACAAGTGACATTGACTCGGAGATAGATGTGGGTGAGATGTGAACTAGAACTGGGAGACAAGTGAGGAGGACGTGAGAGAAACAGAGGACAGGCGTACGTGAGTAACAGTCTCCCACTTCTTCCACCCATTGCAATGCGGGCAAGGGCCACCGGCTTCCCAAGATACCGTGGGGCCAATGTACTCGCAGATCTCCTCGTCGCATGTAGCGGCCGGGCAATTGTTGACGTAGTCCCAGTCCTCATTGAGAAAGAGAGAAGTGGGCGATTGAGATTGAGCTAGGATTTCATAGCCAGCTGCGAGGGCAGCGGTGCCGCCAAGTTCCTCGACATCATCAGTAGAGGAATAGATGGCTCCTTCGTCGTCCGAGTCGCCGTCGTCTCTCCGCACAAAGTGCCAGTTGGTAACGTTGCTGTGGGGAAGGGAGGAATTGCTGTTTGCCCTTGGATCAACCCAATTGGCGTCACGTAGAGCAGCTTCGGCGGCGATGCGGGCTTGTCGGCGAGCCTCGATTCGCTTGGGGCACACAACGAACAGTTGGCTGTTGACTACGTGCCTTGGGTACGCACAACAAGCCAAGTGAGAAGACCGGAACTCCAAGTTGAAGCACATCTTTGACAGTAAAAGCTGTTAGCGGGGTCTTGGAATTGGAAGTCATGATGGGGATTTACATACCTCTGCGCGGAAAGGACCTTCTCTACCTGGTACTTGTGAGTACTTTGCGGCGTCCCAACTGACGAGTAAGCTAAAGAAAAGAAAAGACCAGCTGAAGGCAAAAGCAACGAGAAAGAGGGGTAGAAAAAAAGAGGAAAGAGCAGAAGCAGCAGCGAGAGCTGAAGAAGCCTGAGAAGAAAGTTTTTCTCAGACTGCTGTTTGCTGGCCCTTCACCTTGACCTATATCGGATGTCGCTCTTTTCCCCATTTGGATAGGTAATGGAAGGCTGCGCGAGAAAGCAACCTTCCCAAAGTCAAGATTTAATCCGGGTTGAAAGCTCTCTCACATTCTATTTCTCGAGGTCCGCTTTAAATCTACATAGATGAAGCTGAAGAGCTGCACACCTTTTGTATATGGTTCACAGACACACGATAATTGGTTCTCTTCCCGGCGCTAGGCAGTGCTAAACAAACGCTTATTTTTAGTGTGGGGTGTGAAGCTGGCACGCTAGCCTGCTTTGGCTGTGGCTTTAAAGTGGGGCCACATGATGCCTTATAATTCATGTGACCACCACACATGGCCAGCATCTCAGATGACATAAGTCAACTTGGTCGAAGCCTCGAAGGGCCCAGCTGGGAAGGAACGTTGGCTCCACTTGCCATTTGTTGCTATCATTGTAATTGCCACGGCTACGACGAGGCCTTTTTGACTGGAGTCATGCCCAATCTCATCAAGTGAGGTAGTACTGTACATTGCTAACGTACGACTAGTCTGTTTACTCTAAGCGCAAAACATCCATCATTAGGCGATACAAATTCGTGAGAAAGATCCAGACCCGACATCAGAAGGAAATGCGGCCGTAGCAACTCTTGCTCACATCACGAAAAGTATAAACATAAGGCATATATCCCTCGAATAAAAGAGAAAGTCTCGAATCTTTCCCACCCGCGACCAAAACGAACAAGGCAAAAGGAAACGAAGGACCAACGTAATGGGAATCACAACTCGCAGTCTACTGCAATTCACTGCACCTGGCTAACAATCTCACTCGCCCGGCCGAGACTCTCGACCATTTGCTGGCACTCCTTCCGCCGTCGGATGGTGTAGTCGCTCTCCTTGAGAAGGTCGTCAAGTTCGTTGTTGCGGTACATGTTCTCGAGCAGTTCGCGTTGCATCTCTTCCTTGGAGAACCTAAAATCTGTCAGTGGAATTCATGAAGGGTGATCATGGCACCTACTGCACAAGGGTGTACATAATGGCCTTGGGAACCATATCGATCATCGTGCGCTTGACAATGTTGAAGTACGACGTAATGAGAAGTTCTGCCCTTTGTTAGCGTTATTCGTCGAGATTTTTAGTACTCCTGGAGACTTACTGATGACTTCGACCTCGGTGCTCTCGCGCTCAGACAGAGACGCGGAAGCCTTCAGGTTTGGTGGCGGAGCCTCCATCGCAGCCATCTTCTTCTTGTTCTTCGATGCCCAGAAACTGCCGAAGAACCCGGAGCTATTGTTGTCTGTTGGAATAGCTTCGACGGAAGGACTGTTTGCCCGCGGTGGCAGAGGCTTGCCGGTCTTTGGGTCAACTTGGGTCGGCTTGCCAGCACTCTGGCGTTCGTTCACGATGGCCATTGCCTGCGCTAGTTAGTAAGTTGACTTGGGAGAAACTTCAAATTACTTACGCGATGTCCGTTGAGGAAATCGGGGTGGCCAGTGTTGATATAGGTGGATTCCATGTTGATGAGATCCCGGACGAGCTTGTTTGTTGGGTCCATGCACTTCTTGAAGAAGGCGATAACAACAGCGTGGAACTTCTCCTTGAGCATGGGATAGCGTCGGAAGAGCTGCTTGTTCAGAAGCTGGCCGAGGATGCGGACAAGTTCGTCGTAGACCAATGAGATACACTTCAGACTAGGGTCTTCCAATCGCTTGATCTGCTGCTTGACAATCAGCTCGAAGGCAGTAGTTCCGACGAAAAGTGCGGGCGATGAACCGGACGAGTTGTACAAGATTGTCCGAATGTCGATATCCTTGACCTGATCGAAGGGATCCACTGCCTTGACACCATTGGAGTAGAGCTCGTGGAACACGAAACTAATACGAGCACCACCCGACAGCTCAATGCTGGAAAGCTCCTGGTTGTTACCCTCGAGGACTGTTCGGTACTCGTTGCTGAATTCTGTGATTATGTTCAGGATGATGTTGGCGCTGTTGCCGAGCATGGAGTCACCAAGCTGTCCAAGTTCAGAGGAGTACTTTTGCAAGGACGAGGAGATTCGCGATTTGATGTCTGGCAGGGTTTGCTTGATGTGCATCATAAGAATCTATAAAGTTAGCCAAGGCCCGTCGCAAGCTCGAAAGCAATGCTCACCAAGTTCAGCTTCCTAGCCAGATATGGGGTTCCGCAGTACGAGGCCTTATTCCGGTAGGCCTTGTGGCCTTCGAAGAAATTCTTTTCGTGCTCCAGAGCGTAGGAAATAGGTCGCTTGTTCTCAATGTCACGTTGACCACGGTTGACCACCGGAACGTAACCCAGACGGAGAGGGATAATCCTGCCTGCAAGAATATCCACCACGTCTGTGCCCTCGTCCATGAGATCGACCTTGGTCAAGACACCGATCGTGCGCTGACCCTCAGGGTCTACCTCCCGGGCGAGCTTCAAGCCATCCGAGTTGGCCAGATCCTGGTTGGCAGCGGTCACGGCAAGAACGATGGCGTTGGGCTTGCTGATATACTTCAAAACCATATCGCGAATCTGCTTCTCAATATCCTTCGGCTGGTCCCCAACCGGCACCTTGGTTAAACCGGGCAGATCGACCAGGGTCAGGGTGAGTACGTTGGGCGAGTAGATGCGCAGGTTGATCGGAGCGGCGGAAATTCCAGCATTGCGGCCAACTTTAGCGTCGGTTTCACGAACGATCTCTTCGCGAATCTTGTTGAAGTCGTAGAATTTCTGTCCGGGAATGTGCAGGAACTCTCCGTACTCGTCCAGGTTCGCCTCCTTATCCGTCGTCTCGAGCTTGTCTTCCTTCGTTCCGTTCGCTTGGTTGCTCGAGGGCTTGTTGATGAGCTGCAGGATGAGAGGTCTTCGGGTGACGATGCCGGAACCGCGAGGGAGGCTATACAATCCAGTTGGTTAGCGACGCGCGGCCGATAAGGACCGATCACTCACAAATCCCGGCCAACGATGTTCTCTAGCACTGAACTCTTTCCACTAGATTGCGATCCGACGACTGCGATCTGGGGCAAATCGATCGGATTTTGGACCTACGTAGCATCCCGTCAACAGGCGGTGTCAGGAGGGAGGGGTTGTGCGAGTCGGAGCACGGCCCAAGCAGCGAGGAGCACTTACTCCGACGGTTGAGAACACATCTTGGAGCTTGTTGACCAGCGAAATCAAGCTAGGGTCATTGACGTTTATCCTGTCACCGCGATGCTATCGTCAGCTATGTTCTGGGTTCAAGCACGAGGGAGCCAGAGTCACGCACGAGTAGCCGGACGTCGGGCTTGCCATGGCTGGCAACACAATAATACAGCAACAGTCGCTTCAAAGTGACAGCAAGAAGAGAAATAGGAGAGACTATGGGATATATAGCAGAGGAGTGGCCGAGAAGTGTGGTGGGAAGGTAGGGAAGCGGGATGGCGAGCGGCCAAGTTTCCTGTCGGCGGGCGAGATCGAAGAGGCAGCAACAAAGCCAAGCTCCATGTTTGGGCACGGGCGGTGCGTGGGGTTTATACGTAGGCTGTGCACCTAAATCCCAGCCACAAGGGTTTCGGTGGCGATTAAGAATTGAGATACCTATTTACTGGAAACCACGTTAGGTAGCTATAATAATTAGGCATCGTCTTTGTTATCCAATTCCGCCATGGTGGTCATCTAATTGTGAAGTATTGATATCAACATGAGTAACTACAGAAAGCTGCTATGCTACAAGCTCTCGACAGAAATAGTGTAAAAGGAAAAGCATCGATCTTGAGGTATAATAGCAAATTACTCATCAGACACCGAGGCGAACCGCTCCAACATGGTCTGCAAAATCGTCTCATACTGCGGCAAGTTAGCGATTGCATGAAATAGACAAAAGGGTTAGCTCATACCTTCGCAGAAACCTCTGCCTCATCATCCGGAACCTCGAACTTCATGTTCCGCAGGGCGCTCTGGATGTCACCAGTGGCATCGCGAACCTTGGGCCAGCTTTGGCCTTGGGCAATCGCCTTCTGTGCTTCGTCATGGTACCCCATAAACGCCTTCATCATGTACTCTGTCTTCCAGAGAGGGCAGAACTGATCGTAGTCACTGTATCCGTTCTGCTGGAGGAAGTCATCTTTCACCATGGCAGCTACATCCAGGGTAATCTTGTCGGAATCACCGAGGGCGGCCTTTCCGACAAGTTGCACCACCTGGTCGAGGTCTTCTGATTTTGCAAGCAGTCCTCGGACCTGGTCACGCAGACGAGGGAACTCAGGATGGTCCTTTTCGTAGAATTTGTCCAGGACTTTTGTGTATTTACTGTAAGAGATGGATGTGTTGATGGAGGGGAAGTGCTTGCGTTGGGCCAGTTTCTTGTCGAGACCCCAGAATACCTGGACAATACCCAGAGTACTGGTGGTAACGGGGTCTGAGAAATCACCACCGGGTGGACTGACGGCAGCGACAATACTGACACTGCCTTCACGCTCGGGGCTTCCTAGGGCGGTACTCTTACCAGCGCGCTCGTAGAAGGAGGCGAGCTTGGCTCCGAGGTAGGCGGGGTAACCCTGGTCAGCAGGCATCTCTCCCAAACGACCAGAAAGCTCACGAAGGGCCTCAGCCCATCGGGAACTAGAGTCTGCCATCATAGCGACGTCCTTTCCTTGGTCACGGAAATACTCCGCGATAGTGATACCGGTGTAGATGGAAGCTTCACGAGCGGCGACAGGCATGTTGGAGGTATTGGCGATCAAGCAAGTACGCTTCATGATAGGTTCTTTCCTGCCACCAACGTCGATGCTGAGCTGCAGATCCATGTACGTTAGCATCCACTATATACCCAAAAGCGCCAGCCGAGCAACGTACCTCGGGGAAGTCCATCAACACTTCAGCCATCTCGTTACCGCGCTCCCCGCAACCGACGTACACAATTACATCACTGTTCGAGAATTTGGACACACTTTGGGAGATGACAGTTTTACCGCATCCGAAAGCGCCAGGAATGCAGACTGTGCCGCCCAACACACTGGGGAAGAGAGAATCCAGCACTCTCTGCCCAACAATGAATGGAGCACTTGCGGACTGCTTCTCGTTGACCGGTCGGGGAACACGAACAGGCCAAGTGTGCATCATTCCGTGGGTTGTCTTGGTGCCATTGAACTCGATCTCCAGCAGTTGCTCCTCGACCGTATAGCTACCGGCTTCCGCTATCCGAGTGATCGTACCTTTAGCGCGGGGAGGAAGGAGGATTTTGTGGTCATTCAACAAGCTGTTCTCGAAGACGGAGCCCCAGACATCACCACCAGTGATGTGATCGCCGACCTTGAACTTGCCGGGCTTGAAGTCCCATTTCTTCTCACGATCCAGCGCGTTGACCTTGATACCACGGGGAATGTAGATACCGCCTGATTGATCGAAAATAGCCTTCAGGGGTCGTTGGATACCGTCGTAGATCGTTTCCATCAAACCAGGGCCGAGCTCGACGGATAGAGGCTTGCCGGTTCGCCGGACGGGGTCACCAACCGTCAATCCATCTAGGAGAGAAATATCGTTAATCATCTGATAGAGGCATATTAGGAACGGAAGGTGCGGGCAGTACCGGTTTCCTCGTAGACTTGAATAGTGGCCTTATCCGCATCAATACGGATGATCTCTCCGACTAGCTGGTCATTTCCAACACGGACCTACGATGATGGTAAGTAAAGCGGCCGAGCGCGACAAGTGCGGATATGCAATAGCGGGGCTAGCAGAAGCAGCGGAAGAGCTTCTGGAAATACTTACCAGCTCGTACATGGCGCATCCAAGCATGTTCTCGGCGACCACGACAGGACCGGAGATGGAGAAAACAGCACCATGCTGGGCATCTTCAGAGCTCTCAGAGCCCTTTCCAGAGGGAGCCATGATGTGAGAAACCGGGTTTTGGACGGAGGAGGTTATGGGGAGGGGCGGCGGGATGTTGGTACTGCTCGAGCCTGTGCTGGCAATGGAAGTCGTGGGCGAAACGGGGAGCGGTGGCAGGTCGCCTGGTCTGGGCGGTGATGACGGAGGCTCCAGCGACTGAGCGGAGGGCGACAGGTCACCAACCCCACGATTGGCAATGAGATCCAGCAGAGACGGGCGGGCTTTCAATCGGCGAACACCCAGTCCCAACATTCGACTCTAGGATTTTCCGTTCTCAATATGACGGGGGTTCTTCGCTGCTCAAAGCTACGCGTAGCGTTCTGGTAGTCGGGATCGCTTAGGGAGCCTGAGGCGCTGAGTAAGGCTCCCGCGCGGTGCTGATGCTAAGAGACTCGGCATTCACATCTTGTCTAGAGACGAACGCAAACGCAGCGGCTGTCAGACGTATCTTTTTGTGGGACGTCCTCTGCGGAACGTGGAGCTGTTATATGAGTCCTACTGTAAGCCTATCCGGGCTTTTACTGCGTTGCTCAAAATGGCCCGTGATACATACAGCAGTCCGTAGCTGTCCACAGCGATCGACCAAAACCAACCATCACTGCCGTCTCGAACCAGACCAATTTGCGGCTCACCCTCCTTTTGGGCCTCACTTGGTGAAATAATGCATGCTATAGTCGAGCCGACACTCAGATATATGCGTCTGCGCATAATTTGATGACTCGTGTAGCCAGCGTCATGAACGCCCCCGATGATATTTCCCCGTTATAACGCCAACCAACATGGCAGAGATGACTTCCCCGCACTTTCTGTTAAACCTGGGGCAAATTGAAGTGCGGTTCACATCGATGTCCGGAGCTTTTCACATGTCGCATATATTCAGCTAACCGTAAATAGACATCCTCGATCCGTGGATTCCAGCCCGCTTCTCGGCTCTTTGCCTCTCCAGGAATGGACGTCTTTTTCCACATGGGAACTGCAGTCGAAATCGGCTAGCCAGTACTCTGGGAGATGTGCGCAGAGAAGGCACAGATAATCATATGGTTTGTCGCACAGGACAAGATGGTATATTATATGCGTTGTTGCCCACGGGCCTTCAACTGCTGCTGTCATTTGTATGGGCCATATACTGCGACAATAGCATCCACGCCACAAAGATGACTAGACCTGACATTCGCACCCACTGGGACATCTCGTTCGAATGGACAGAACTCCATAAGACCCCGGAAGAGTTGCGCCCAATGACCCTCACGTACGACAAGCTCGCCGATGAGTGCGTCGCCAAGCTCAACGAGCTCGCGCCTCCTAAGAAGTATCGCCCAAGGGCAGGAGAGCCAGCAACCAAGGCGCCCAAACGAGATTTGCTGGCCCTTTTAGAGAAACATGCGAAGGACGACGCTAAGCTACAGGAGTTGTGGACTGAAATCAACACCGTGCCTGACTGGGTCGACTGGGTCCAGATCAAGAGAGGCCAAGAGGTCTTTTTCCGCTATGGAATGCCAATAATGAATGTGGTGAGTACGCCCCTCTGATTGAAATCCGTGATACAATCGACTGAGTATCTATAGCTTAGTTTCCAAAGCCTGCTAGGTGGAATGTTAGTGTGACAGCCAACTTGAAGACAGCTATATGCTAATTCTGCTGTCATAGGGGCGCCAGTCGTGTGGTTGAAACTTTAGCGAGAACAGGAGGGTTTGGCGCGGACGTTGTACGGCGGAGGCTACTTGAAACACTCCAACATGTTCTTCAGGTATCACTATCCCTAGACTCTATCAAACCGGGCGGTGCTGGTCACAAATCCTCGGCCAGGGTCAGGCTTCTGCACTCTTCAGTCCGGTCGAGAATCATGAGCCTCGCCAAGGAGAAGCCGGAGTATTTCGACATCGACGCACTTGGCATCCCCATCAGTGACCTTGATTGTATAGGGACCATCAACACATTCTCAACCAGTGTGGTGTGGATAGGACTCCCTCGACAAGGTATATATCTGACTGAGAAGGAGATCGACGATTATATCGCCCTTTGGCGGTTGGTGGCATACTACATGGGAACGCCAAGCGACGTCTTCGCAGACAAACCCACAGCAAAGGCCTTTATGGAGTCAATCCTTGCGTTCGAAGTCGACCCGAAACCAATTGGACAAGTTCTAGCCAAGAACATTGTTATAGGTCTTGAGAATACAGCACCTAGCTTTGCCTCGGCAGAGTTTATGGAAGCTATGGCCAGACATCTCAACGGCGACAAACTCTCCGATCGCCTTGATATCCCCAAAACGAGTCTGTACTACCAAACTCTTATATACGGTTACTGCTATCTTGTTATCCTAATTTCATATTCGAATCGTGTATTCCCACTTTTCGACAAAGCATGGATTACGGTTAGTTCCCCTGCTTCTTATGTGCTCTAGTGCTGATAGCATGCTCCCAGATTCGCCGCAGGCTGTATTACTCGATAATCACCGACAAGGAGCACGGCCTTGGCAACGAAACTATCTTTGACTTCAAATATGTACCCTGGTTTACTCGTACAACGAAGCTGGGAACGCGCAAGGAGCGAAAGGCAACGAAGCCAGGGGTTGAAGTGCTTGCCCAGCTGGGTGTTCTCGCTGCCTGTACCTCAGCAGCGACCGTGCTGTATGGAACTCTGGCAGGAGTACGTCTGTTGGGCCAGCAGAAGCTGCTTCACGCCTGGTGATGTGGGTGGAAGTGTTGTTTTTCACTCTTACCCTGCTCAACCGTACCTGGTTAGTCACAATCCCATTGCTAATAATAATCTTGCTTTATCATTCATCACTTAAGAGCGACCAGGTACTGTTGAGGAAGAAGCGAAGGACTCCAGGAACAACCTTGATAAGGATCCTCGCTCGCTAAGGACCCTCCTTAGCTACAACAAACCTTCTTACTATTCGTGCATTGATTACGGGATAGCTTCAGTTAAATTGACTTTAATTCTTCATCATCGTCGTCGTTCTACAGTACGGGCACTTGCATTGTACTTGGCTGAAGTCACCGACACTATCAACCCTTGATTTTGATGTGGAGTGGACCTAAGACCAAGCTGGCTGGAGCTGTCCAATCGCCATGATGACGCCATAGAATATCAACACAGCCGCTCGCATAAATCCAGCTCGCGTGCCCAGTTTCCAATTCTTAGGAATAGTAGCAAATTAGTTCCGGTCATTATGCCTCAAGGAAGCCTCCTTACTTCCTTTTTAGGCGCTTTACAAGCCTGCGTTTCCGTCCTCCTCACTCTGGGCTATGGAGCGCTTACCCGTCACTTCGGTCTCATCCAAACGAGCTCCATCCACGATGTATCCGGGCTGGGCGTGAAAGTCTTCCTACCAGCTCTGATCCTCGTACATCTCGGGGAGCAGCTGAAATTGGACAATGCGATGAATTATCTGCCTGTGTTGGGTAAGAGCTTAGCTACCCAGTCAAACCAAGTATGCGCATCATTCAGCTAACAAGTATTCAGTCTGGGCAACCGTATACACATCCTTTTCGATCCTTCTTGGCCATCTTGCGTCGAGGCTCCTCAAGCTGCCCCACTGGGTCATCCCGGCTTGCGCGTTTAACAATACGACCTCACTCCCATTGCTCCTCTTGCAATCGCTCGAGAGCGTCGGCAGTCTGAAGAAGATTGTTCAAGACGGCGACTCGGTATCCAACGCCATCGCCCGTGCACAGAGCTACTTCCTCCTCTGCGGCGTCATTAGCAAGACAATTGGGTATGCCGTCGGACCAACGATGCTCACACACGCCGACGGGGTCGGCGGAGACGATGATCATGCCCAAGACCACGACGCCGAGGAAAACACCGCGGATACAGAAGCCCAAAATAGCCATGCTGACGCAGGGGAAGAAATGCCCCTCCTGCGCGGCCGTTCGAACAAGTCCCACGAGGACCTTTCAACGAAGCTCAAGCGCTGGACTAAGAAAGTGGTCTTCGTCTTCCCGAAACGCATCAAGCAAAATGTTCTTACGCCCTTTGATACGCCCCTCACCGACGTCGCGATCATCTGCACGCTTGTCGGCGCAGTCCTCGGCCTCGTCCCACAGCTGCACAAGGCGTTCTTTAACAGCTATGAAGAGGGCGGGATCTTCAACGCGTGGTTAACCTCGAGTATCAAAAACATAGGAAAACTGTTCACTACGCTACAGATCTTCATTGTGGGCTGCGAGCTCGGTCTGAGTTACGAGAAGACTCAGGACGGAAGCAGGGAGGGTGGCAGGGATAGCAACCCGGGTTGGAAAGCAATTTTGACGATTTTCTTGGTAAGGTTGGTTATCTGGCCTGCGTGAGTCTTCCCTCTCTTTTCTGCTTCAATCCTCCTAGGTATCGAGTGAGATAGCGGTGGCTTTATATGCTGACCGACGCTCGACGGGCTTCCAGGTTGAGTATTGCGATCATATACGGCCTCGCAAAGAACACTTCTGTGCTCAGATCAGACCCCGTGTTGTGGTTCAGTATGATGCTAATGCCTGCGGGACCTCCTGCACTGGTCATTCAGGGTCTGGCGGAGCTGGCGGAGGTTTCTGAGACGCAAAAGATGACCATTGCGAAGACGTTGTCAGTATGTTTTGCCTTTTCTACCTAGATATAGGGATATGGGTAGGCTGACTTTGGCAGATTATGTACATGCTCTCGCCCTGTATATCGTTTACCATCACGGGGGCATTAGAGGCATCGAAGGCTGCGTTACAGAGCAAGTAGATAAAAGTATGGCCTGGAGGCCAAAATACATGAAGCAGGCTAGGGATAAAATGCATAGCTAGTGAAGATTGAAAATAGAATGCAAATAGACAATTTATCTCAAATTTACTTTCATAGTGATACTAGTACCAGATAGGAGTGCAACTCAAAAATCCAATAAGTCATCCAAAATCGGTCGTCATCCCCGAAGTCTCCATCGCCGTAACCATTTTAATCTGCGATGAAATGATTTACTTCTGTTTTATTGATGCCAGGATTAGCCTTTGTTTTTTGCCGACTCATGCACCTGGCTATGATAATACAGAATTTAAGGGGCCAAGGGGCGACAGGGGCAACGTACTCCGCATTCCTTGCATTGGCAGTCGCTGCCGCAGTTGCAGGTGTTGGGACCAGTGCAGTTACAGGTTGAACCGGATCCACAGCCGCAGCCCATTTTGATTTGACTGATGGTAGGTTTGAAGGACTTTTTAGGCAGATTTGAGATTTAGATCGAAGTGGGTTCAAGATCGAGAATTCCACGGATGTAGATATGAAGTTTTGGATAAAAATGGAGATCTAGATTTCGAGAATGGAGGTGGGTTATATAGCTTGCCGGGGGCGGCGATGTGGGGAAACTTAGATGTATCATTATGAGGTCACGAATCTGGTTTAGTTCTTGGGTCGTTCCATGGATCGAGGATAGTTTACGTTGTAGCAACTGGCAATCCTGGTTGCAATTCGCCGATTGTCCCGGGTTGGGTTTGCAAATGTCAGTGTGGTAGGTAGTGGCTCAGCTGTTACTGATTGTGGAGGTTGCTTCGCATGATGAGAAGCACTGAGAAGAACCTGGTCCGCGACCTCTGTCTCCTTGCTCGAGATCTTAAGTATACGGACTAGGCAGTGCTGCGTTTTCAACGGAAAAAGAAATTTCACCGAATCAGCCTCCAATGCAGGAATGGAGCTGTATCACAAGTGGCGATCTTTGTGTAACAGACGGCTGGATGTGTACCTATTTCGCTTGTAAAGCGATGTCATCGGGGTAAGGCCTCAGTCAAAATTCGGAACGTGGCATCGCGGCTGGTTGTAAGGAAGCTGGCTGCGAGTAATCCATGTCTGAACAGCGGGAGTAAGCATAGCTGCCTTGAGCTTGACGGCGTTGCAAGCCTCATGATACCACGAGGAGCGACCAGGTTTCTCCGCAGAGTCGTGAACCGTTAACATTCCGAACCTGTGACAGTTCGTCCAGATGATGCCTTGTCGTTGTGCTGATGACCTTTACCAGCCAATAGCGCGGGGAATTGAGCGTTGAAACATCCATGGATGGATTACTATCATCCCTCGAATAGCCGCGGTAGTCTTCAATAGGCTCTGATGGCGTCAGGATATCCTTGCGTCAGCTCTGATAGTTCTGACATGTTTCTTGATGTGTCGTAAGGAGACTGCTTTGCTGTCCATCAGGTTAATTCTATATAACATAGGGCCTTCAGGTACTCAGAGGATCTTGCGGCTTATTGGATGGCGATCGGGCTGTCAAGGTCAACACAAGCGTCAACATGATCTAGATATATACCGTAGGCAAAGCGTAGCTGACGGAACAAGAGGATGTTAGCTTTCAGAGGGGGCAGAGTTACTTCGAAAAGTCCGATTTAGCCATTTATTAAATTGAACCATGCATGCTTTGCTTATCTTCCATTCAGATGCGCCTGAGCGAAAATAGTGCTCATTTAGGCGATATCTCGCTGGAAGTCGTGACCGTTGATCGTTGGCCCCACGGAGAATAGTTAAGACTATCCGCCGGAGTGCTTCAACCTCGACGACGACATCCATCTTTCCATCTTTGAACTTCCCCTCAACCTCGGCAGCAAATCTGTTACTTGCAACCTTGCTTTGCCAGTAACTTAACCTTTAACTCGACGGCATTTTTTCTACAACTCCAGCTTTATCCCCATCCTTTCAGCACCGTCTGTGGAGCTTGGCACCTTCCCTTCAGCACCACCAGTCGGGCCCGATAAGACCTCACTCCACCGGTTCGGCTACGTCCCCTCTCGCATCTTTCAACGATAGCTACCAGCACTGTATCTCTCGCCGAATTATCTGATTACTCTCACCTTCTTCCCAAGGTAAGGAATTGAAGGGCTCCTGATTTGGATCGAGCTCGGGGACGGGAACTGAGCTTTCAAGAGCATCAGTGACCCACCTCTAATATAGGTCTGCTCTCCTGGTTCTTCAACGGAGCCAGGCGAAAAGGGCAGACTTGAATTCTTCGATCTGGCAAACCGCCTCCCCTCGTATACGCCCTCCTCCGCGGCACCCGACCACCCGATCCTCCCTTACTCCTCCGAGCCGACGTCCTCTCGCCCAAGCGCCGATCCCTCCGTGGATAGTACCCCTTCGCCACCTTATCGAGAGTCCGCACTTAGTCGCAGTCGTCCGGGCGCCGCCGAGTATATATCCTCTTCCTATAGTCGTCGCCGCCGCCGCAGCCCGTCAAATACACCCGAATCCCCACCGCAAGGAACCACCGGTCGTGCGGGAGCTCACACGGCGACAGGCGAGGCTAGTTTCCAGCAGCAAAACACCAACGAGCCCCGTGCTCCCTCAGAGGGCAATCCTCCCTTTTCCAAGCGCAGGCGCCTGGCAAATATGCGACCAGATGGAGTTTCGAGTCCGAACAACTTTTCACAACTGCCAAGGAGCTCGGCGGCTTCGTCCTCTCAGAAGGTGGCAGCCGTTTCCCGAGCTCTGAACGGACAGTCAACGCATCCTAGCTCGAATGGTGAGATGAAGGTGGGCAGGTTCCAAAAACCTCTGGCAAAAACAACTTCATACTTTGGGCATGATCGTGAGGAGGTAACTCGGATCCTCATCCAAAGTCTATACGAACTTGGCTATAGTGGCTCAGCGGAACTATTAAGCAAGGAAAGCGGTTACCAACTGGAAAGTCCCGCAGTAGCTATCTTCAGGAATGCGGTATTAGAGGGACGGTGGGCCGAGGCGGAACGCATACTGTTACAGTCGTTCCAACAATATGGAAATGGGCACATTGAAGATGAAGCGGCAAGCAAGGAGCGGCTGGCGTTGGTAGAGAATGCCGACAGGAACGAGATGCTTTTCTATATGCGGCAGCAAAAGTTCCTTGAATTGTTGGATGCTCGAGATCTCGGGGCTGCTTTGATGGTTCTCCGGCATGAACTGACACCCTTGAACTTTGATATTAGGCGCTTACACGCTTTGTCAAGGTACGGTTCCTCTTCCTTTCCATACCATACATACCAGGCTAATGTGTTTGAGTAGTCTCCTGATGTGCCCACCGGAGCACCTCCACGATCAAGCCGGCTGGGACGGTTCTATTGGCTCATCCCGAGAGCGTCTGCTTTCCGAGTTGTCCAGTTAGTATTGTGAAACCCAAAATCCCCCGCAACGTTCTTCTGACCATTAGCAGAATCGATTTCACCCTCTGTCATGATTCCAGATAATCGATTAGCTACACTACTAGACCACGTCAAACAAAATCAGATTAATCAGTGCTTATATCACAATACCGCGCTGCCTCCATCCCTATACTCAGACCACATGTGCGACCGAAACGACTTCCCTCTGAGCACCAGACTGGAGTTGACCCGGCATTCTGATGAGGTTTGGCACTGTCAGTTTTCTCACGACGGCACGAAATTAGTTACAGCGGGCCGCGACAACAGTGTGATTATCTACGACACAAGCACATTTGAAGTTATCCATAAGCTTCAAGATCATGAAGCCGGGGTTGCTCATGCTGTTTGGAGCCCGGACGATTCCAAACTGATTACTTGCTCACAGGATAGAACAGCTCGTATCTGGAGCACTGAGGTATGCTAATAATTCCGACTTCGATTCTTGAGTCCTGAAGCTAATCCCTCAAAATAGACCGGACGCTGCCTCTTGACCATTAATCACCACCGACAGCCGGTAACTGCTGCCGTCTGGGCCCCCAACGGAGAGTCGTTCGTAACAGCCTCCCTCGACCTAACATCCCAACTGTGTCACTGGAGCGTTCGAGGGCAGCCCCTGCATATGTGGCCCTCAGGCTTCCGTGTTCAAGACTGCGCCATCACCCCAGACGGTCGAAGGCTGATTGCGGTGGATGTGGAGAAGAAAATCCGTGTCTTCAACTTTATCACACACGAGGAGGAATATATTCTTCCACTCAAGAGCAAGGCCACTTCGATTGTCGTCAGCAAAGACTCACGTCATATGCTTGTCAACCTGACTGAATGCCAAATACAACTTATTGACATCGAGACCACCGAAGTGATTCGCCGCTTTCAAGGCCAAAAACAAAGCACCTTTATCATTCGAAGTGCGTTTGGGGGCGCAGCAGAGAACTTTGTCGTCAGTGGTAGTGAAGGTAAACCACCGGATTCATTATCGTTTCCTTGCAACATACTGACAGTTGGATAGACTCTCGAATTTATGTATGGCATAAAGAGAATGGAACACTTGTCGAGACCCTGGAAGGACATTTGTCTGGTTGTGTGAACGCGATTTCGTGGAATCCTGCTGACCCCGGCATGTTTGCCTCTGCAGGCGATGACTGCTTAGTCAAGATGTGAGCACCAAATAGTTCTGATTACGGTAATTCATTCCCATACTAATTATTCTCTAGCTGGGGCCGAGCCAGTGATGCGCATGCCAACAGCACACCAAGCAAGCGACGAGCGATCACAGGTAATGGTTACGCCCGGACGAGTGCCTTGCGGTCGACCTCGAGCTTCTAGATTGGACTCTTCCCTCGAACGCCTTTTCTAGCCTTGCACTCCTCTCCCACTTCTACGCCAATCCTCCATCTATTTGAACGCTGCATATATGCATTCTCTCAGGTTTCCCAATGATCCAGTCGATACAGGTCGCAGGCGCCCACCTTTTGGTTTCACAGATTGTCCTATACTTTGCATTCGTCAAGGGGCGTTGAATCTCCCACTTTAGCATTTCCATCCCATGGGTGCTGCATATCAATATATTCTTGTTCATTCAATATACGGACTGTCTGCTATCTACTATGTCCCGGTTTTTGGTGGTCCAACTACTTATTCTTAAGGGAGTGCGTTGGGTGTAGTGGGATTTTGGGTCGCCATTCATTTGTCTTGTTTAATTTTCCGTTGTGTGTTTTCTGCACCTAGTTCTTAGCACATCATGAGTTTACTAGACTCGGCCCGGCGAGGCAGGTTAGGTACCTATATAAATGGATACTCGTCTAACTCCTCGTTGAGCAGTAGTTGTAAATACGTCCTCCGAAGGATGCAAAAAGAGACGACTCAATTAACTAGTTGCGAAATTTTGCCAAGCTGCAGCATTAACACATTGTTCAAAGTAGATATGGTATATAGAAAGTAGTAGAAGAAGCCCCGTCGAGTTTTAGCTGTCACACAAGAGCATTGAGATATCGTTTGTTGGTTTAGACGGTGTTAATAACTTCAGACAGCACAGTAGAGCGTTAGCAAGGTGATACAGCCTCCAAAATACGTATAGGTGAGTCTGGCCCATACCAATTTGATAAATTTCCCATTTCCTCCACTCTGCCCTTTGTGGTTTCCCGTCCCGAGGAGTGCCAAGCACCTAAGTCACTTTACATATTCGTAGCAAAGATTGTAAATACAGGGCGCTCTGAAAAACTGCGTGGAGCGCATGATCGGCCATGGCGCGAGAATGAGAGGTGTGTTGTGATGTGGATCGACTCGCAAGATAGTAGGCAAATTAATTTAGGAAAGTAGATCAGCAACTAGAAGATGGTTAGTAGATGCGATTTGAGACGAGGAAAGAAAGTGGACTCACCATTCATAGGCATCTCGTCAATCTGCGTTGAGTAGTATAATTCAATATCACGCAGGATGCGCACATCGTCGCTCGTGACAAAGTTAATGGCAACACCCTTTCGCCCAAAACGACCGCTACGACCAATGCGGTGGATGTAATTTTCACGGTTGGTGGGAAGGTCATAATTAATGACAAGGGAAACCTGTTGAACATCAATACCACGGGCCCAGACATCGGTAGAGATCAGCACTCGGGAGTTGCCCTGTCGGAAATCTTGCATAATGCTGTCACGTTCCTTCTGTGGCATCTCTCCATGCATGCTAGAGACTGTGAAGTTCGCTTCCCGCATCTTATCGGTGAGCCAGTCGACCTTTCGGCGGGTGTTGCAGAAGATGACGGCTTGTGTGATGGTAAGAGTATCGTAGAGATCGCAAAGGGTATCAAACTTCCATTCTTCCTTTTCGACGGCAATGAAGTATTGCTTAATGCCTTCCAGAGTCAATTCGTCACGCTTCACGAGAACGCGAACGGGATCCGTCATGAATTTGGTGGTCATGTCAAGCACATCGTACGGAAGGGTGGCGGAAACAACAACCACCTGGGTAGCCGGGGGAAGGTAGCGGTAAACGTCGTAAATCTGTTCGCGGAAGCCACGGTTGAGGAGCTCGTCTGCTTCATCAAGGACCAGCATCTTGATGTGTCGCGTGCGCAGGTGACGTCTCCGAATCATATCTGCGACACGACCGGGCGTGCCTGAAACAACATGTTGACCGTAGTCGAGCTTCCTAATATCCTCTCCAATGTTTGTGCCTCCGATGCAAGCATGGCATTGAACGTTCATGTAGTCACCGAGGGCCATGATGACGGACTGGATCTGGGTCGCAAGTTCGCGGGTTGGGGAGAGGACGAGAGCTGCGGCACGTCAACATAGCTTTCATAACGGTATTGATGATGGCCGACATACCTTGGGTCTCGCGCACGACAGTGTCGATAACTTGCAGGGCACTGATCGAGAACGTCGCGGTTTTACCAGTACCGGACTGCGCTTGGGCAATGGTGTCGCGGCCCTTGCAAATCTGGACAATCGCACGCGACTGGACTGCTGAAGGTGACTCATAGCCATACGCATAAATACCACGGAGAAGACTCTCCTTCAGATGCATATCCTCGAATGTAGGAGCAACCGTGACCTCCTTGGAGGTGTTGAACTCCATTTTGTCTGAAATTGCGCCGTAAGTATTCGCCTTCATCACAATTCAAATTTTGAGCCTTACCATCGGTGCGTCTGTCGATTCCGTCCGCCATTTTAAAATGCAACGGGTTTAAGGTAAATAAAATTTGATGTATGAGCTGGGTCTCGTGGACGTTGAGAAATGCTCGAGTCTTGGACCGCGCGACTTTTCCGCCAAATCGAGCGCCACCGCCCAGATCACGTGAAGTATTCTGGCCGCAGAGTGAGCTCTTGAACAGCAACTCCGGCCCTCTCAAGTCAACATTATTGGCGACGAATTCGGTTCGAGATTCTTTAGGTAAGAATGTTACTCGAAGACCAGCGATTTATCCACGAGGATCTGGAGAGGTTGGAGCAAGCGATTGCGGATCGCGTTGCTGAGGAACCGCGTAACGTGAGTTCGGCTTGCAGTTTTCTCTTCATCTGTCGCTAATTAATGGGCTCTCGCGCAGATTCGTGAACGTTTATCTCGCGACCATGAGATTGCCCATTTTCTTGGGCGCATAGATGACCAGTCCAAACGATTACTTGAAATCCACAAAAGCACCGATGGCGAACGCGAAAGAGAGATCCAGGGTCTCTCTACGGGCGACCAATTTGAAGAATTCTACAAGCGGCTAGACGAGGTGAAGGACTTTCACAAGCGTTATCCTAATGAACCCGTGGAGAATCTTGAACGCGCGTACAAGCGCCGACAACCAGGAGAGGGTGAGCCGACGGGGATGGAAATCGACACAATGTTTACTGGCGAAGAAGGCTATGGACAATTTCTCGATCTTACACGCCTACACGAGGAATATCTGAATATACCCGGTATCAAGAGGTTATCATACGTACAATACCTTGATATATTTGATGCTTTCACGCCCCCGCAACTGCCGATTAAACGAAACAACAAGCTCTCTGACAAGTATTTCCAGTACGCCGGAGAACTTGCGAACTACCTCGAAGAATTCATGAAGAAGTCTAGGCCTCTTCAAGATTTGGGCAAGCTCTTCGCCAGCTTCGACGAAGATTTCGAAAAGCAGTGGGCGGCAAATGAAGTCCCGGGATGGACGGAAGAGAACGCGAGCAACGGCACAGTGGGCCCACAAACCGAAGGGTCTGGAGAAGGCACATGGTGTGCTGACTGCGAGAAGGAGTTCAAGAATGAGAACGTTTACAAGAATCATCTGACAGGAAAGAAGCACATTCGAGCCGCAGAGGCTCGTAAGGCCGCTGGGGATTCGGCAGACCGATCCGCACCGTCAGCCGGCAGCGGAAGCTCCGTGACTCATCGCTTAAAGGAACGAGCAGTGGCGGAGCGCGAGCATCGAGTTCGCTCGTTAGCGAAAACTCTAGAAAACGAGCGACAAGCGACTAAGATCAATGTGGAGCGCAGGCAGGGTATGACGGAGCGGGAACGACAGATGGAGTTGGAGGCAATGCTCGCAGAATCCGACAATGTTGGAGGCGACCGCGCAGCGGAATCTGATGAAGAAGGCGAAGACCGAGTCTACAACCCCCTTAAACTTCCGCTTGCATGGGATGGCAAACCCATTCCTTACTGGCTGTACAAGCTGCACGGCCTAGGTGTCGAGTACTCCTGCGAGATATGTGGAAACTACGTGTACATGGGTCGCCGTGCATTTGACAAGCACTTTTCAGAAGCCTTACACATCTTTGGACTAAAGTGCTTGGGTATTACTTCAAACACCAATCTCTTCCGTGAGATTACAAAGATCGACGACGCCATCCGGCTGTGGGAAAAGCTGGAGCAGGACCGCAAGAAGGACAAAGACCTTAAAGACAATGTGGTTCAGATGGAAGATGCAGAGGGCAATGTGATGCCAGAAAGGATCTATCTCGAGTAGGTGCCCCTCTCTACTAAAGCACCGATAACAATGCTAATCCTTCAACAGTCTGCAGAAGCAAGGCATTCTCTGAGGAGGGGATTTTTGGCATATTATCTCTTCCGATTCTTTACATTGTGGTCAAAACCTGGCGTTGGCAGCTATCATTTCATAATTTATACCATCGGGTTGTTGAGTAAATGGCTGAGGATCGTGGTTGAGCGCACTATTCGGGGATTCAGGTGCAGCATTTGTATTCTACTATCTAGAACGACTACACGACAACAAGCAAAATAGGAGATTCAAGTCTTCCGAGCCAGAGCAGCCCAGCCGTATCCCTGAGCAGTTATTGAGAACTAGAATCACGTGTTATCGTGAACCACGGACGCGTGCCCGCGTCGAACTTTCCACCCCGCTCGCGTCTCTCCCTTTCAAAATCTGCAAAACTCACAAGCAATCTCGTTTACTCTATATAACTACCCGAAGCGTGAAAAAGCTTTCTCTAGGATCATACCCTTCCATGAATACTTATGTGGGGCCGAAAAGGCATCGATTCTAGATCCTCTGATATATGGGGTTCAAGTTCTCCTTCCTCTGTGATCTGCTCTCGGCCCTCGAGGATGTTCGGATCTTGAAAGCGACCACTCAGGCGAGGAACAGAAACCCAGATGTTCGCGTCGTTACGGAATGGTTTGTCCGCCATGGCAAACGGCTTCGTGACCGAGACACCGATCAACTTGCCCTGCTTTCATGCATGTTTCCGGTGAAGCGAACGGACCGAGTGTACTGGCTACAGGATACCAATCTAGCAAGGCTTATAGGCAGATGCTTGCTTCTTGGGTCCTCTCGACGAGAAGAGCTTGAGAAATGGCGCGTATCCGGCGGAGGAGACCTCGGGCAGTGCGTGGAAAATGTTATGCGCCAGGCGGAGAACGTCATTCCCGCTGGTCAAGAGGTTAATGTGGAGGATATAGATTATGCGCTGACGCAAATTGCGTCTAGATGTCGGTTCTCCGGGCCCACGGTTCGGAGACAACGTTCGGCTGTCGACGTGGAGGAGACACTTTCTCCGATATATCGGAGACTCAGTAGTAGGGATGCAAAATGGCTAACGCGTATGATCCTCAAGTCTCACTTCTCTGAGATTGTACCAGAGAGGCTCACTCTGACGAGATATCATTTCTTACTTCCACATTTACTCCTCTTCCAGAACTCATTCGAAGCCGCTGTCAATCTGATCTCATCTCAACCTATCTGCCATTTTCCTGCCAAACCCGAGCCTAGCCTAGCAAAGGACTTGGGGAAAATAGCTCTGCACCACCTCGTCCCCATTCCTGGAACGAAGATCGGACGCCCGGATTATTACAAAGCCCGGAGTATAAAGCATTGTTGCAAGATGATTGACCAGCGCAGGATGAGTGTCGAGAGGAAATACGACGGCGAATATTGCCAGATTCATATCGATCTCTCGAAGCACCCACACTCGATTCAAATCTTCTCGAAAAGTGGGAAAGACTCAACTGCAGACAGAGCAGGTATCCACCGAGCAATCAAAGATTCATTGAGAATGGGTCAACCAGAATGCAAGTTTTCGCAACGTTGTATTTTGGAAGGGGAGTTGCTGGTTTGGAGTGAGGAGCGACAGAGCATTCTGCAATTTCACAAGCTACGTAAATTCATTTCTCGCTCAGGCACTTTTATTGGAATAGACAACGATTCTCCGTTAGTTATTCATGACCATGGGTTGCGGGAGAGTGCTGATTGAAGCAGACCACAGCCCTACGAGCACTTGATGATGGTGTTTTTCGATATATTATTACTTGATGACAATATTTGCTTGAGAAACCCCCATCGAGAGAGGCGGCTGCTTCTTAAAAATACGGTGCAGACAATACCTGGATTTGCTGATATCGCCGATCAACGAATTATCGACTTTTCGCGCCCGGATGGCCAATCCAAGCTCGAGTCATTTTTCTCCATGGGAATCGCTGAGCGATGGGAAGGGTTCGTTCTGAAAGGATGCGAGGACCCGTATTTCCCAATTTTGATAAATCCTGGCGACAGCTGCACCGGTCGTTGGATCAAGCTCAAGAAGGATTATATTCCAGGACTGGGCGACACCATCGACGTGGCATTGATCGGCGCCGCATACAATGCTCGGGATGCCTCGACTCTCGAGCGAGGGGGGAAATTATCATGGACGCACTTCTTCGTTGGCTGCCTCGAAAACAAAGATGAGGTTCTACAGGCCTCGGCTACACCTAGGTTTTGTATCGTGGATGTTATCGACTACCATGGCATGAGTGCGACCATTATGCAAAATCTAAACACGTCTGGCAAATATGGTGCTCGAAGGGCGGATTCTTGTGACGACACCGATTTCGAGTACGGAAACCCCGGGATGGCGCGAATGGATGTTGTTTTCAAGACACCGTTTGTTGTTGAAATGCTAGGAAGTAGCTTCGAGAAGCCCTCGGGTGCCAGATATTACACTCTTCGCTTTCCTAGAATCTTGAAGATCCACTCAGACCGATCCATTGAGGATGCTGTGTCGTTCCGGGAATTGCAGGATCTAGCTGGGGCAGCGGTGTCTGTCCCTGGGGATTTGCTAGAAGAGGAGGCGGAGTGGGTGAAGCGCGTGAAGTCTAGCACATCCATGGCAGGTTATATCCGAGATCGATCCCAGAGCGTATCTACAGTTGGCACTTCTAGTCGTTCAAAATCTACCACCTCGAAGGAGATTCACGGTGGAGAAGACTCTTTTCGATGCCGTCCTTCAGATAACTCAAGACAAGACTGCGCAGAGGGCCCACAATGTCAAACATCTAATACGGGGACGGAAACCATTCCTATATATGTCGACCGCCGGGCCTCCAATTCACCAGTCAGTACTCCCGATGCTGACAGCAGGATACTCGCGAGTAACGGAAACTTGTCATCACAAGGATTTTCACGAAAAAGAAAAGCAACACGGTTGACTCTTGAACCTCGCAACGAAAATACCGATACAGAAGCAAGAAAACAAAGTGCAGCGGATGGACTGAAGTACCCACATATGAGGGTAGCAGCTTCTTCTTCTTCTTCTTCTGCCTGCCCAACGACCCTAGAAGTTGGTTTTACCGCCGTTCAAACTGCTACGCGTGGTCAGCAGGTTCTATACAGTCACTCGCGCAAGACGGACTGGGAGCGTCCCAAATCTCCTCTCTCCGAGATTCCTCTATGTATCAGTTCTGCATCCCACCCTGGACAGTACTCGCAAAAGATTGCCGGCCTTACAAACGTTGCTTGTGCGATCGACGAATTCTTCCTCATGCTCAAATCGACTTACACGGCTCAGAAGACATTCAGCGGTACTGGGCATACCTCCCAAAAGCTCACCTTAGGGATGATATTCCTTGATGAGCTTCACACCCCGCTAGGCCCAAAGCTTCAAGATTTATGCAATCGGCTTATGCAAACGCTACACGCATCTACCACCAATCTTCCTCCAGGAGTGCGAATTTTGATTCTCCGCAGCAAGTTTCTTGAGATTGATAGGAACCTAAAGCACTACCAATTCTGTCTACGGCGAACATGGGAGAAGCTTAGCCGAGAATATTTTTGCGCCTGTATAGCATGGGACTGTAAGACCAGTCCCCAGGCTCCTGTGGATAGAATTCCGAGCACAAATGACGGTGCTGATCTCAATGCTTCAAGAACACATATGGACCGGGATTCTCTAGCCAAGCCTCGGATACTATCTGATAGAAAGGAACTCTTGATGCTTGGGGAGTTTACCTCCTTGGATCCTCTAGTTCGTGCTGAAGCACGATGATGGTTGAGTGGTCGTTCTGGATATCACCTTTTTGACTACCACCTTTGCCAGGATAACAGCCTGAAGATTCTTGGACTTGTACTGCGCACTCTAACATTACCTTACTGAACCTTGGTTAATACCCGAGCTCCCAAGCTGAAGAAAGACAATTAGAATGGCGGAGTATCTGTAGTCAGTCAGCAGAAAAGACCCACAATAAGATATACGGCTGCTTCACTCACGCCGCCGTCGCTGCTAAAGACTCATAAGGCTTCGCATTTGTCCCCAATGAAACTAAACTCAAGAACAGCAATATAAAGATTGTGATAATAGTCAACTTCAACACAATAGGATCCGTAAACGCCAAGATCCAGATGGGGGCAATCAGCATAGCGATTCCGATCACGACGACCGTAAGCATAACAAAGTGATCAATGCGTTTATCGGATGAGTAATGAACATGCTGGATGTACAACGGTAATTCAGACACGGTAGGTTTCTTCTGCCAAAGCTGAAAGAACCGAAAGCGAGAAGAACGTTCGAACAGACGGCGCAGAGGACTCCGGTCTTTGGGTATAAGCGTGAAGAGATCATCTTTGTCGATGTATTTCTGCTCCTCGGGCATTATTGCGCCGTCGTGGTTATAGAACCAGTTCTTTAGGCTGGTGATGTCCTTTTCAGCAGCGGATGCCTGGGTCTTGAGTTGGATGTAGTGGTATATGTATCGGTCTATCAGCACACACGCGCTGTGTCAGTGAGCACAGAATACCGATAGCATCGAAGCGTAAAGCAAACTGACTGTATTCCTCAAGTTTCTGACGAGCCTCCCATATTAGCTCTACACGTTCCTGTTGTGTATCTCGTCGCAACGAGCCATTGTTGATATCAGGTCCATCCCGTTTGCTGCACGCTCGGTCGATCTCGGCAAGGGAATCCTCAATCTCCGAGAGCTCATCTTGTAAGGCTAGGATTACTCGAGTGTTGAGTTTTTCGAAGCGTCGAAAGTTGCAGAAGTCGTTGTCAGAGGCTAGGAAACTGGAATATCCGTGGTAGCCTTCAACACAATACGATGATTAGTTATGTTCTTGGGGTTGATCTCTAGATAACGAACCTATATATTTCCACGGCTTCGTGTCTACCTCGTCCTGCGTCAAAGTCTCGGAAGGCGCGCTCGGGGTTACAGGCTTCGATAAGCTTGGTTTGACCGTCGCAGAGGATGGTCGAGAGGTTGTCGGTGTTGATAGTGTACTGGGTGACTGAGGCCTCTGCAGGCTTGTGAGAGAAATGCTGGACGTGAAAGACATGTTTCGGTGGACTTTAGGAGGTGGATAGATAGGTAATCGCGTGTTCTGTGTTCTGCGTTTTGCAGACAGGAGACCAAGAGAGAGTCGAGCCAGATCCCTGCGACTCACCTGGAGTGAAGACAAGGCATATTCCGGGCTTGCCTGGAACGACTCTTATTTGTCCATCAACGATCATCGCCTCAATACGGGACAAGTCCGCACATGCAGCAGCTGAAGTGTGCCACAAAAGAGGCTATGCTCTGACTTGACTGTTCAAAAACCCATCTGCCTCCAGGTTCGATCCCCGAAATCATCTCACACACAACTACCGTTTGATCACCGCCATGAGCGTTCAAACTTTGCAGCCTAACCGCGGCGATTATACCGACACACACAGGGGAGTGGCTGAGACTCAGTCGCACGATCCTCGCAGAAGAACTCTCGCAGGAGAAGTGTCACGTCGAACCGATCGTACTACGGATGCGCTCCCACCTCCAGGCCCGCAAGGCTCCGGGAATGGAGGTTCTAAATACAACAACAACGCACGGGGACGACGACGAAATGTGGCTTTGGGTGGAGGTTCCAACGATGATTCTGACCACGACGAAGATGACAGGAAACGAAAGCCCAAGGACGAGGGAGGTGTGCTCGTCGTTCGCCGACCCGAAGAGAAGATGTCGGAACGGGAGATACCAGCTCATGTATTGGAGCGCATGAAGGCTGAGCAACAGGCGGCCAAAAACAAGAGGATGAACATAGTGAAACAGCTTTATGCCTGTTTAAAACAACAGGCCGAGTCGTCAATTGCCGAAGCAGACCAAGTAAGTCGACAAATCGACATACTGCAGCAGCTCCCCGTCGGAAGTCGGTATAGCTCTGCCAGTCCAAGAATGCAGACCGCGATGTTCGAATACGTTACTCAGGTCGACGCGGCTATGCTCAACAGCTTTTCGGACAACATATCCCTTCAGTCTGGCATTTCCCAGATCATACTTCATCTGGACTTGAATGACTTCGACGCATGGCCTGAGACACTAGTACAGAGAAATTACTGGGGAGAGCCTCCACGGTGCTCGTTGTATCTGGAAAATACAGAATCAGTCAAAGAATATGCCTACAGCCTGTTTTATAAAGACTATGAGCACTACCCTGTCTTGCAAGTGTTAATGAGCGGCTACACGCCGGTAGGCTTGAAGCCAATAACTCACGACGAGCTCGAACGAATGGGATGGAAGAGAACAGAGGAGGGTACGTGGTGGCGTTATCAACGGGGAAAAACCGAGTCCACGAGAGATATTATCTTTCGCGTGCGCATGACTGGTCATGTTGAAGAAATCTGGACTGGACCGGATGAGATTGATCCTAATTGTGAAGTTTATCTGGAAAAGTTGCTTGATGAAAGGAAACGGAAGGAGCGAAGGATGGCGCTTAAACGACGAGCAGAGAAGTTATTTGGCCCTATCATCTGAGGTATTCATGAGTATATTGGTGCAAGATTGGTGAAGGGAGTGGCAAGCTGATAAGTTGTACTTTCGGTTAATTTGTTCATTAGAATGGTGGTTTATGAATAGCTAGTATCAACATAGTTTATATGCGAGCAGACACTCTCAATCTCAGTAACGCCGCGACGCCACGCTAGCCTTCAGTCGTCATGAATACATATCTGGAAGCAAAGTAAAAAAAAAAAAAGAACTAGAAGGGGGCTGTATAGGAAGACTTAGCCGACCGGATCATTCAGCGGCCTCCCTCCTCGCCCGAACATCTCTCATCAGCGCCTTGGCCTCTTCAACCTCCACCCCATCCTGACACAGCTCTCCCGCCAACTGGTCCGCACGTTCTATATCACCATTCCGCAAGGACCACCTGGCGAGCCATAAGCGCGCCTTCGAGGTCGTAGCTGTCGGGCCTGTACCATGCCACGTCTCTTCGTCCTCGTCGTTTTGGGGTCGTCGAGCTCGTCGACGGTGCCCCGACGTGGATTGATCATCGTCGTTATCACTTTCCGATGCCTCAGATTCCTCATCTTGATTCGGCTGTCCACCTGTTTCTTGTTGCAAAGTAAGTTCCATGTATGCAGCTGCTTCCTCTTCGTCGTCCAGGCGCTCGTAGAGCGACGCGATTTGATATAGTGTTTCAGGATCGAGGATCTTGCGGCCGTGTGGGGCGCTTCCTGGCTGGTGTGAGGAGTCGTCGGCGTAGTAAGAGCCTGCTACAAGGGCTCGTTTCAGAGCCTTGATGCTTTGTTCAAAGCGGTCCATCTTTGCGTAGCAGGATCCGACGGCCTGCCACATCTTTGGATCGTAGGGTCGGAGCGCTGCGGCCCGCTGGTAATAGAATAAAGCATAGAAGGACATATCGAGGACTTCGTAGGCTTGACCAAGACCGTACCAGGCGCGGTAGTCCTTGCGGTTGGCGTCAACGGCGCGACGATAGGATTCGATGGCTGCGTGTGTGTTTTTCATCTCAATGTACTCGTGGCCCATCAGTGTCCAGGCGGAAAGGAAATTTCGATCTAGGGTTAGCGCTCGACGGAAGTACATGACTGCTTTTTCGTGTTCAGATTTCATGGAATAGTAGTTTCCGACCACACAGCATGTTTCGGGGCGGAATTTATCGGTGGCGGTTGCGACTTGGGCCACAAAGGCTAGTTGCGGTCGTGCGCCCATCACGTATAGAATGTTTGAATAGTTATCGAGACTGTCGAGGCGGTGCGGAGACTTTATTAGAATATCTGTGAATATATGGGATGCTTCTTCGAAATCTGCCTAGGATTAGTTGTTTGCTATGAAAAAGAGCGTGCCAATGTTACCTTTTGAGTGGTAATAGAGTAGGGCCCTCTGTGTCTTCAAGAACGCGCTCTCAGGAAAGATTGTTTCGAGCTCCGACAGGGCCTGGTATGTGTCTTCCGTGGCTTGATACAGCTCCTGGCTGCAGTGAACGTGGAATATGAGGGTCATGATATTCTGAGGTAGGTGGTCGACAACTTGTTTCAACTGCAAATTGTTAGCTAGGTCGAACGATCATTCAGATGGGGTGGCCTACGTCTTCGGTGCTCCCAAGCAGATCGTTCAACTCTTGCCAGGCTCCCCAGTGAAAGGGGTTCAAATGCACGCTTTTTACCAGCCACTTCTTTGCCTCCTCCTCGTTCCTCCCTTTGAGGAGAATAATCCCATACAGATACTCGAGCCATCCGTGGTTTCGGTCATCGACGCCCTTCTCGCTACGCTCTGTGAACCATCCTTCCAACCCGCGAGCCAAGTCTGGGAGTTCCCGATTGACAGTTGCGCCTCCGTCAGCCGGACCGAGAACCATTTCCGTCTCTTCATTCTTCCTTTTTTCTCCAGCCAGGTACTTGGCGTAAAGCGCGAGAAACAATGACTTCTGACTGAGCTTAGGATACGGATTCCTTATAGCGATGTTTTCCTTCACCCCGACATATGGCGACGCCTTTGTTTTGCCTTTCTGCGGTGTCAATGGTATTTTCGGTTTCGGGTTCGGCGAAGAGGTAGATAATGGAATGGGCGGAATGGCCGACGGGAGAAACACCGAGGCGCATCGGTCGTATTCCCGGGTGTCAAAGTATGATTTAGCTAAGAGGTACTTGTGCGCTTCGTGAGCTTCGAGCGCAGCTTCCTGCGGGTCTTGGGTTCGAAGGTAGGGATTCACAGGGCTCGGAAGTGGATCGGTGATGTCCATTGGAGAATCGGGGTCGGTGTCATAGTTGTCGATCGGGATGATCGAGTCGAGCATTTCTGCGGCCCTACATGCTGTTAATTAGCGTTATACCCCCAAGAAGGTGAAGATAAAGTATAGAGCTCGCGCGTGATACCATTTGGCCGACTGGTAGAGACAGCGCTCGGAGCATTTTATCGCCGCGTCTTCCAGCCGATATTTGAGCTCCTTGATGTTGTCCTCTGTGAAACTGGCAGCCATGATTGAGCCCGGAGATACTATCAGGCCCAAGACACGTCCTGCGAAGCGATTTGCCGGAAAAAAACAAAGATGCGCGAATGGCTGCTGGCGCTGGGATCCGGAGCTGGTCAAAACAATGGAGAGAAACAAACACTGCAAACGTCACTGAGGGGTACTCTGTAGTTTTCATACTGCGTCGGAGAACCCCCCTTTTGCCCAGATACTCCGGATTCCGCTCAAAGAAATCGAGAGACCGCTCTTTCTTCTCTTAAAGGCCCTCGGTGCTTGCTCGCTCTCCGAAACTCTGTTCATATTTCTAGTCCCCAGTCCAATTGCTCTGCTTGCGCCGTCATCTTGTATTATCCAAAATGTCTTCACCGCGTGCCGCTTTTGAGGCGGTCTTTCCCTCCCTAGCTCAGGATATCCTTGATCATGCGAAGAAGTACAACCTGCCCCAGAATGCCCTTGAGTGGCTCGAAAAGGTAGTGTAAAGCATTCGGGCTTCCTGATCAATTGATAGTCACTGACACCTCTTTACCCTCCTATAGAACCTCGACACCAACGTTCCGGGCGGAAAGCTCAACCGCGGTCTCTCTGTCCCCGATACTGGTGTTGCGCTGCTGCAGAAGCCACTGTCTGAGGAGCAATACAAGGATCTCGCCACACTGGGCTGGATGACTGAATTGCTTCAGGCGTTCTTCCTGGTCAGTGATGACCTTATGGATGGCTCCATCACCCGGCGCGGTCAGCCCTGCTGGTACCGCCACCAAGGAGTTGGTCTGATCGCGATCAACGACGCTTTCCTCCTCGAGTCCGGCATCTACATTATCCTGAAGAAACAATTCCGCTCTCACCCCGCCTACATTGACATCGTTGAGCTCTTCCACGAGACTACCTGGCAGACCGAGCTGGGCCAGCTGTGCGACCTGATTACGGCCCCTGAAGACAAGGTCGACCTCGACAACTTTTCCATGGAGAAGTACATGTTCATCGTCACCTACAAGACCGCCTACTACAGCTTCTACCTTCCCGTTGCCCTTGCCCTCCTTTACCTCCAGCTTGCGACTCCTGAGAACCTCCAACAGGCCCACGACATCCTCATTCCCCTCGGCCAGTACTTCCAGGTCCAGGACGACTACCTTGATGCGTACGGCGACCCCGAGGTCATTGGAAAGATTGGAACCGATATTCAGGACAACAAGTGCTCGTGGATTGTGAACCAGGCTCTCCAGCGTTGCAACGCCGAGCAGCGCAAGCTCCTCGATACTTGCTATGGTCGCAAGGACGCCGCTCTCGAGGCCAAGGTGAAGGAGCTCTTCAAGGAGCTGGATCTGGAGACCGTTTACAAGGAGTATGAGGAGAAGATCGTGGGCGAGATCAAGACCAAGATCGCGGCCGTGGACGAGTCCCAGGGGCTGAAGAAGGAAGTCTTTGAGGCCTTCTTAGGTAAGATTTACAAGCGCACCAAATAAGTGTTTCGGCGTTGTACAGCAGTTGCAGATGACATTCCGATGGATATACCACCGTAATATAGAATAGAATGATTGGATGACCGTTATTGAATCTTTGTAGATTGCGTACGAGTACACTGGAGCATTAGTTGCTGAACCTCCAATAGGGAGAAATAGAAGCCTCGACCCTGAAACTCCGGGCGGGGATGCGCCCCTCTGGACCAAGCCAAGTTGAGCCAGCCGCCCAACCTGCGACAGCTTTGCCCGTCGATCGGTCTCGGCTCCCCCAAAACATCCCGCGGCAACTAAAAATAATGAGGCTTGGAGCGTCTTGACTTTTATTTCCGCTTGTCCCAGCTTCCATCTTCTTGTTCTCGAACCTCCAACAATTAACATGGGGACCCTGCGCCGATAAACCACCTGTGTCTTCTCCAGGTTATTTCCCATGACGCGCGTGCTGCATCTTCCGCAATGTGGCGCCCGCTTCTTCTCTTAGCATCTCTGCTCAACCTCGCTCATGCAAACGACCCCTATCCCTCGCCCGATGACGTCCCCGAACCGTGGCATTCAGCGGTCGAATACCGTTCCACGACAATTGTCGGCCCGCCCATCGAAGTCGTCTCCAACAGCATCGAATGCCAGGATGGCCAGTACACATTCCTCAGCCCACGGGGTGATGGCATGGTAGCACATGGGCCGATAATTGTTGATCAGGATGGGGAGCTCGTGTGGACGACCACGTTTAACGACCTGCCGGTGTATAATCTCGACGTCAATACCTATAAAGGTCAGGATTATCTCACGTTCTGGGCCGGCGATGACAAAGTGGACGGGCATGGCGATGGCTCTATTTATATGGTATGCTCTCTTTTGCTTTTCGTCCGCAAGAGATCCGTAACTTATCTGATCGGGAACAGCTCGACTCGTCGTACAATGAAGTGTACAAGCTCAAAGGTCCGCACGGCCTTTCCGCCGACATGCATGAGTTTCAGATTACGCGCAGTGACACGGCACTGTTCACTGTGTATGATGTCGCCCCGGTCGATTTCCGATCGGTCGGCGGGCCTCGACAAGGATGGATTTGGGATGGGAGGTTTGTTGAGGTCGACGTTGAGACGAACAGCGTCCTCTTCGAATGGCGCGCATCAGAGCACATCGATTTCACCGACGTCACCCAATCGCGCGGCCATGCGGGCGGGAGCTACGAGACTGCTTGGGATTTCTTCCACATCACTGGTGTTGACAAAGATGCCACGGGCAATTTCTTAGTCACCGGCCTTTACGCCGATTACCTCGTGTATGTCGATGGGCGCACTGGGGATGTCATATGGCGGCTTGGGGGGAAGCACAGCGACCTTAAGGACCTTTCGTCCGGCGACGCCTCAACCTTCGCCTGGCCACACCATGCCCGCTTCCACGACAATGACACAACCATTACTCTGTTCGACAATGCATCACCGAAAGACCAACGAAACCGAGGCCTCTACCTCGACGTTGACCAATCCGCCATGACCGTCAAGGTTCGCCAGACGTATCCCGCTCTCGAGCGGCACATGGCTGTACCTCAAGCTCAGCCGCAGTCACAAGGCTCTCTCCAACTTCTTGACAGCGGCAATGTTCTCATCTCGTACGGTCTCAACGGCCCAGCCTGGACAGAATACGACGGAAGTATCCCCCGCTGCCACGCTGTATTCGGCCCCGAAGCGCATTTTGGCTCTGGGGATCCGGCTTCATATCGTGTCTCGAAGCACGCGTGGAAAGGTTACCCGTCTACGACCCCAGACTTTGAGATCTTTGGTTTTGAGGCGGCTGTAAGTTGGAATGGCGCGACGGAAGTCGCCATGTGGGTTCTTGAAGGGTCGGACGTCGCCCTTCCTAATCCGAACTATGATCCGAATTCGCTTTCGAGCTCCGTAGATGAGGAGCATATCGATGACGAAGAAGATGGTGAAAGCGATGATAGTCCCGACTCAACCCCCGCGTTCACCCTCATCTCCAAAGCCCCGAAGTCCACCTTTGAAACGATAATTCAAATACCACCCGGCGTCACCTCTCCTTTCCTCCGCATCCGCGCCCTCGACTCCGTAGGCTCAGTCCTCGGAACAACGGCAACTCTCCCCTTTGACCCCAGCGCTCCGCCACCTGAAGACCCCAACAACCCAACCCCGAGCCCAGAACACCCACACCAGCCCGATCCCGATCATAAGCCCACTTCTCCATCATCCCTCTTCTTCGCCGGCGTAGCCGCGACCCTATTCCTTCTCGTTCTTCTCTACCTCTTCCGCCGCTGCTGCATGGGCTTTTGCCTGCGTCGCCGATGGCAATACCAATACCTCCTCCGCCGAGGCCGCGACGACGACGACGATGATGACGATTATTGGGAAAGTGTCTATGGGGTTGAGGAGCAGGAAGTGGGCCTACATCATATGAGCGACACAGAGAGCGACGATAGCGACGACGTGCAGGTCTCTATACTAGAAAATCCGAGACTGAGCCCGATGTTGGTCAGGTCGCCGAGTGGAATGAGCTCTTTTAGTTTTGGCAGTGTTGGAGGGTTGAGGAGTCCCAGTCCCGGGGTGGAGAGGGCGAAGCAGCATTAGATGATATATCGTCACTGTTACACATCGCCGTTTCCCTTTGCATATTGAGCATGGGTGGAGTATGCTGGTCACACTATACCGCCATAAGAGCACTTGATGCTCCTGTATATATATAACGTTCTTAATCAACTACGATTTACCATTCGTCATGACCCCCTTACGATGGTTGTAATATAGTGATTGATAAGACAGTAGTCATCATTTGTAGGCATTGTCCTTAATGAGTGAACTAGGTTAGGTCAGACCTCAATGCCTCAGGTAAGCAATTATGCCACCCGTAGCCTGCATGCTCACAGCCTCACACAAGCCAACGTCCAGAAGAACGAACTAAGCAGAAGCGACCTCAAGACGATGAAATCCACCGCTGGCAGCAACCTGCTCCTGCAGCGCCGCCATACGCTTCTGGTCCCCAGTGGGATCAGCCGAGTCCTTATCAAGGCCCCAAGAAAGGAACTGGTTCGTGTAGTTAGGCTGGAATCCCGCATCGAGGATACCCAGACGCTTTCCATAGTTGGTAACCTTCTCCCAGTCGCGGCGCACATTCTTCAAATCCCGACTGAAGTACGCAAACGAGCGCTCGAAGATCTTCCGGTTCACGGGCGTGCCCATGATGGGCTTCATATCGATATACTCCTCGTACGCAGTCTCGGGGTTCGCAAGGACATAGTCCGTGGAGCGCTTGACGGCGTTCATGAACTTGGCGACCTTTTCGGGGTTCGCGGCGAGGAAGGCGTCATTGGCGATGTAGAGGATCGAGCAGAAGCAGCAGCAGCCGAGCTCGGCGAGCTGATCGATGCGGAGCATCTGAACGTCGGAGCGCGGGCGGTTCTGGGTTGCGAGCCATTCGGCCAGTTCGACCATTTGCACGTTCTCGAGACCGATGCCGGCGTCGATGGTTCCGTTGATTATGGCCTTTGTTACGTTCATGCCGCAGCGGACGGCTGTGTAGTCGTCGGCGGTCATGCCGTAGTATTTGGTGAGCTCGTCGATTTGGATCTAGACTTCCGTTAGTCTGAAGAATTTGTGGAAGGGGAAGGCAGATGACTATACCTTTCCGAACTCGCCGACATAGCCGATCTTCTTGCCCTTCAGGGAGCGGAAGTCCTCGGTGATTCCGCTGTCCTTGAGGTAGACGACGCCTGTGAAAGGCTCATCGAGAAGCGAGCCGATCGAGGTGACGGGGAAGTCGCGGGCTTTGGCCTATACATCTGCTGTTAGAACCGTCTGCTGTGACATGACCTCTTTTACGAGAAAACATACAGCAAGGGTATGAATCATAGCCTTGAAGCCCATGTCGACTTTGCCGCTGCCAATGATCTCCGTGACATCGGAGGGATCATTTGGCTCGAGCAAAGCGACCTTGAGGCCTTCTTCCTTGAAGAATCCCTTGCTCTGGGCCAGGTATAGGGGGGCGTGGTACGGGGTCGCGTGCCTAACAGCGTGACCTTAGCCACTGCTCGTCCATATCTGCTGAAACAAAACGCAAAAACACGCAAAAAGCATTCAGAGCCATTAAGCCCAGGCCAGTCGTACCAGTTGGTCAGGAAAGTAATCTTGTCAGTAGACATCTTGGCACAAGGTTCAACTCAATTGAGTGACTGGATATTGTCAGCATGAGAGACGATGCTCTCGTTTTCTCCTTTCCAAAGTAAAGGGGAGGGAGGAGGGAGCAATCAATGCAGCGCATGTCCTTTCGCTAGTATTATCTAGATCAAGTTGTGACAGTATAATCTCAGAACGGCCGGGACTCCTACTACCTTCTGTCCTAGGACACGACATTGGATAGCAAGAGCCCCGCGCCGAACACCTGTCATGCGAATGCAGTGACTGTTGTTATACATGTACGATACCTTGACCCATCTTCAACCCATAGCGAAGGAGCCCGAGATTGCTCGCTCCTGGCTGTGTAGCCCCATTGTGGCCGTACCGTAGAGAAAGTGGCGGCGGTAGGTTGGGTAAGCGGAAAACTCGAATGTGAAGTGCAATCGACGAAAGAGCAGTGAAGGAGAAAAGAGAAGGGGAACGAGAAGGAGGGGCAAAGGAGGGGGGCATAAATACCCCGCCGGTCACGAGACCTACTCGGAGGGGTTTGGATGAGCTCACCGAAGTTTAGGAACCACCACGAGAATCATGACCGCCATTCATTGGTAGTATACAGCTCGTCTCGAGCCTGTGCTGATGGAGCTCCACTGCTTCAATCGTCATGCCTTTGGTTGCTTGACCCGCAAATTTCCGGACGACTGCAATCCGACGATCCCTGGCGACACGAGGATCTACCCGGTACCGGACCCGGCGGATTTCGGTTATTAAGAGGTGTCTAATCGGTTGGAAACACTCTATACAATAGTGCCCACTGAGAGATCCAGACCGAGCGAGACTAAATTAAACAGCAAAAGCTGAAGGGAGCAAAATTGGTAAATGTGCGAATATGCTAAGCAGCCAAACTAGAACTAAAGTCCTAGTCGAAGAATATCAACAGTTATGAGAGAAATATGTAAACAATACAGAAATGCGGACACTGAGAAGCAGAGCAACAGAGGCGAGCCTGGATTTATCCATGCGACAACCTATGGTGATTGGCCGTTGATAGATATCCGGTCCAGAGGTGAGGAGGGTCGATCTGACTTCTTCGTCCGCAGGGTGAGAGGGTAGAATTGGTCATCGGCGTCGTCTTCTTCGCTTGTTCTGAGTCATGGATTAGCAAGACCTCCTTAAAAGTGGGCTAATGAGAACTTACGGAAGCCGCCAAGCAACGTAGTCTTCTGTCGAGAGACCCTCCTTGACTTCCTGGAGCGACGCAAAGTCACCAGGGGTCATCATTCCGGATCGATCCCGTGGTGATCCGGGGACAGACAAGGGCCTCGAGATCTTTTGCTCTGTTCCGCCAATGATGTCAAAGTAGTCGTCGGTATTTTCAAACGATGTAGGATAAGCTGTGCAATGTTTAGTACGCGCGCCTGCTTGATCTTCAGGGAGCATACCTCTTCTAAGAGCCAACTGCCGGGCCTTGACATATTCCAATCCCATACGCTTCCAGTCCAAAAGATCACTGAGGCGCTCTGTACGGTTCCGCTGGTTGATCCGTTGTCGCCGGCTCTTGAGAGTAAAGTTGTACATGAACTCGGCCAGCTGGTTAACCGAATCATCAACACCCTTCATTCGGCGATCGACAATGTAAATTCCGTAGTCAGACGAGTTCTCGATCAGCTCCTCCATATAGCAGCCGAAACCGGACAGGTTTGTCGTGATGCTGGGAACACCCATCACGGTACATTCTGCAGGCGTGTAGCCCCATGGCTCATAGTAAGATGGGAAGACTCCCAAGTGTGTACCCCGCACAAAGTCATCGTAGTCCAAAGGAAGCACGGGGTTGGACGAGTTGAGGAACTCTGGATGGAAGACAATCTTGACGCGATCCGACTCTTGGTTGAACAGCTTGACACGACGGATCTGGTTGAGAATCGGGTCCTCGTGGTCGTTGACCATATTGTGTGTAACGATAGGAGGAAGAGAGTGTCGCTTCATGGCGAAAAGCCGACGTCGTAAGAGTACGCGGTCTTGACTGGTAATCAAGTCTTTCTCGTCGGGCATGTTCTGACCTTCCTTCCATGATAGACAACGCTCATACATTCGCTTTCCAATGCCCTTCTCGATCATCTCAATAGTCTCGCGGAGAGACTTTACGACTGCCTGGCCTTTAAGGGACTCAACAGCGAGAGACGAAGTTTGCGCTGGCATGATGATGAACGCAACAATGGTCGTTTTCGATCCGCTCTCCTTTAACCGGTGGTTAAGACGCGCCAGCCCCTCGATAAACATGTCGACACCCTTGTTTCGGAACTCATACCGACCAGATGTGAAGACATACAGAGTATTATCTAGATCGAAATCGTTATGGCCGTAGAAGTGTCCGCGAACAAACTCGTTGATCTTCTCTTTTGACTGGGAGTGTAGGTTTTGGAACTCATGAACGGCGGAGAATTTCTTCACGTTCAAGCCGTTGGGGAGGACTCCGTCAGGTTTCCGCTTCAGGAGATGCTCACTCTCGAACGCAGTAATGTGGGAGACGGTGGTGAAGACATCTGCTGAATGCGCCGCGGCGCGCTCGATACAGTATCGGTGGTAGATCCCCCGCTTACCGGCCTCTGCATCCACGTCAAAGCTCTGCAGGTTATTGTAAAAGTCGACCGAACCCGCGCAGAGGTACCGACCGAGAAGCGTCGCGTGGGTTGTGAAGATAGTCGTCAAGTCCATATGCCGTTTCTTGGTCAGGGGGAGGGCAACGCCCGCAAGCCACTCGTGGAAGTGAGCGACAACTGCGCGGCGGCGCTCGTGCGCAATGTACTAGTTTGCGTCAGCAGGCCAATAGCACCTAAAAAGGTCTAAGACAGTATATACCTCGCCGAGGAACCACGCCACCAGGTACCCAAAAACGATCGCTTCGTTTGTCTCGTTGTCCGCAGAAGGCGAGGGAATCCCAGCGGTATTCCACAGATCTCCTTTCCACTCGTCCAGGTATTTGTAGCCAGTACCGGTGTCAATGAGAAGTACGCGGGGCGCACCCTCAATAAGCCAGCGACCGTAGACAATGTCAATGCCGCGCTTATTCATAGACGCTATCGTTTCGGTCATTGCAGGGTTTGATGGTGTGAGCTCTTCGACCTCCACGGCCGCAGAGTTGCGGTTCAACGGGCCGATGAGAGTGTAGCGCTCGCCATATTCTGCAGTCGTAACAGGGGCCTTGGATTTCAAGACAGAGTAAATGCCTCCGACTCGGTTGGCGACTTCTGTCGCGATTTCGAAGAGGATGTGATTGCGAACATCGCGCCTCGGGGGCTCTTGCTCGTTTCCTTCAGCGGACATTGCGACGAGCTCCCTTTCACCGGCACAGAGACGGAACGGAAGCAGCGAAAAGACGGGGAAAACAGGTGGTGCCTGGAGAAAAAAAGATATGGAGAAGAATAAGAAGAGGAAAAGGTCTCCGTCGGCCCGACGACGTCGCTGGTGACTTCAGCGAGATCGCTCGTGCCTTGGACAGGAGTGTGGGGGATTCTCGAAAATGGGTGGCGGGGAACCAGGGAAGAACTTGGAAGTTGGTCACTCGGTCCAGACCTCGAAGGAAGGTGATCGCTCTATAATTATTACTACCGTAGTCTCCTTGACTACTAAGAGCATCTGGCAAAGAGTCAGAGATTTTCGAGAAGAAAAACCTGAGGGCGCAGGCTTTATCTCGCCCGGTGGCAGCTGTTGCACGGACGCAACACCCTGGCCGTCTGATGGCCCAGTGACGATACCATTCAGGGAATAGCATAACCCCTCTTCTGTTTGATCCAGTGGTCAATTGCGAGATCACCCGACCGGTTGATCATCTAACTACATGAGTTTCCTTTGCGAGTCCATGCAGATGCATTGGCCTCTCGTTGAGTTGTCGCTACAGCACGGTTGAGACGCGGCCGAAAGGGGTCCGGTCTCTACAAAAGAGGCGTTCCGGTTCCACAGCCGGCGAAAATGGAGTCTGTGCTTTGTGAAAATTGTGTCCATTTTATCAGTCGTGGAAATCCGTTTTTCTTCAGCTCCTTGTCGAGGGATTGGCCTCGAAATGCGCGAGAGCTTTGGTGAACTGTGCTGTGACTGTCAATGCTCAATGTCTGGGGAAAGCTCCAGTGTTGGTGACGTCATGTTCCCCAGTCCCACTTTTGACAGGAGGCCAATCAGGTCTGCACATCCTCGTGGTGTGCTGCCTGCATCTTTGCTGGAAACGTCGTTCGGTCATGGATATCCTGGCCCGCAGCTCTACAGAAAAAAAAAATGGCTTATGATCTGGGGCCGATATGTCTTTTCTGATCTTAGGCTTGCTCGGAGGCTACCCGAATACCTTGCTGCAATCCGACCGGACGGACTAACGAGAAACAAGCCGAAAAGGCTTCGGAACGAGTGGTACCTCTCCGGTTCCTGGATCGAACAGTTGCCCGAGGCGGCGACAGGTTCGAATGTTGAGCGAGGTGGGTTGAAAATATTCCTAGAATAGTATGTTGCCACGCCCCAACATTTCGATATTAATCTGCGGATAAATATAGCCAACCACGAACTAGTGCTCTCTTTAACTATACTAAACTATAGTCCAATGCTCAAGGGAGTATGAGACGCGACGGGCCGAGTATCCATATCCTCGAATCGAAGTTTCTTCTAATATTTGCACACATTTAGCCACTGGTGGGCTTCATGCATTGTCTCCACAAGAGTGCTCTTCCCGGAAACGCATTCCGAAGAATGGCTACTTTATATCATAGATTTATGGACGCTGAAAACGTTAAATGGAATGGAATCCCCCCAACTCTAGCGTCTTATTAAGAGAATATGTAAAAATATAAAATTGCGACGTCAAGCCTATGCTGCTATCACACGCACATCCTCAACATCATAAGCTTCGTCAGCTTCAGCAATATTCAACACCGGTTGCATCTTAAACCTCCGAAGATCTCTCACCCAAGAAAAGCAATGCCAGAACCCTTGATATGCCGACACATCCTTGGTCAATATGGATGAGGGCATGCATCCATGAAGCGTAGTGAACCAGGTTCGGTTGGGCTGGTCGGGTGAAGCAGCAGCCCCTATCAGTGCCACCCATAAAAATGGTTCAGGGGCAGATGCAATCCACGTAGCTCGGGGCACTTTGTTGACGGCGCCTTTGAGCTTCGTGAGGTAGTTCTGTAGCGTGCTTTCGCTGCCTGTTTTGGAGATGTCTAGAAGATACCATAGTATGTCCGTTGCAAGCCAGCAGGATTCGAGGGCAGGGTCGTTGGGTAATGGAGTTTCTGGGATTTCGACCTGTACTCCACATTTTGTTCTCATCCAGTCGTTGAGAGACACCGTAGTTAGGGGTATTGCTGTATGTTGCTGATGAGAATCACTGAATGATTCTTGAATATTTATGAGAAGGAGTCGGGTGCCGGAGGCTAGTTGATATTGCGGCTGTGTGTCCATTTTCTTCAGAATCCAGGACAGAAACGAAAGAGGTTGCGGTGGGAATGGCCCAGGAGCTACGGGGAGAATAACATCCGTGTCGAAGACCATGGCTGGGAGCATCATATTTCTGATATTTGTTAGCGGACGCACTCAGCTGAAATTGTGTACCCTTACATGCGGAAAACCTCGGATATAAAACCACTGAATCGTGACTCCTCCGGCTGCCCGCCACGCACTGTCATGATGGATGATAGTCCTTGCCAGTGTTGGAGTGTGGCGGGAATGTCCACCCGCATCGCCTGTTCTTGTTCAGCAATTGAGCGTCGTCGTTATACTCGCACTTACTGCTTGTATCGCCAAGACCACAACAGACATAACAAGGGAATCATCAATGTCGCCAGCTGCCAGTTTTTGATTGACGAATCGAATGGCTTGTGTTTGATGATATACCGCGCTCCGGGATTCTCCCTGGCCATGGATAATATCGTCAAAAGAGGATGCCCAGCATAGGGTGGCATAGAAAAAGGCGGGATCGGTAAGAGATAAGGGTATCCAGTCGTTCTCCATGTAATCAAGCACACTTCCTTTTTCGGGTGGCCCTGGCATTGCCTTGACACTGTCTTTGACTGGATGCTAGGTTAACACTGCTGTATATATGACGATCACTAAGCTCACAGCAGTTTATCAGGCCGAGCATGTATGGCTCACTTTCAACAGGACCCGGCAAACGATACTGTACCCCGCGAATATTGCTAAGCCGGGTAATTATGTCGGAGGGTGATAAAGACCGCTCGCGTGGGTAGGTACAGTCAAGTCGCAGCCTACGAAGAATGTGAACCAGAGCTTTCTCCGTGGACAGGAGAGGACCCTACTGTCGACATTGAGAACAACTCGGAATTAAGCCGTCACATTGCTTCTTTCTATGCCGACAGAGCAAACAAGCCTTCTGTTTCGACGCTAGCGGAGAGCTGTTGACCAGTTTCAGTGGGTATTCGTTGGTACCATTGGAGGCGATGCCTATACCCGCTTGAAGCATCTATTGGTCGCCCATATAAGCACTGACGCTTGTTTCTGCGGAAGAATAAGATTTATTGCTTGAAGAACAAGAGAGGAGCCATACTTGGTGCATCTTGAGCATGCTGGCAAGACTCGATCACATTGCCTTTTATGGAGTTTGCATGTAAGGCATGCAAATGTGTTATAAGTGACCTCCATGGATTGATCCATGGAAATTGTGAGACATGAAGATGCTGAAAGTATTCACAGAAGTGGCGAGCCTGAGATGAGATTATGAAGCAGAATCATACTCTAACCCGCTCACTTAGGCGATCATTGATGACCATCACGTGATATTATGCATCTACTCAAGACCGTCTCCCGTGAATAATGTTGGCCTTGTCAGCCGCTGGGCTCGAGCTCGAGTTTCCAAATTCTGAATTGCAGTCCGGAGTGGGCTTCCTTGGCAATGATTAGGGAAACTTCGCCAGTCGGAGTCTTCCATAAATGCCTCCACTGTGCAACTCGTTTCGATTCTTCGTGTCCTTCGATAGGCGGACTTGGCGCTCTTTAGGCTGCGGCCCCAAGCCTATGTAAAGCCTCCCAGCCCCGCAGCTTGACAGTTGCAGGAGTCAGGACCGTTAGGCCCACCAGGTTTGAGGAGATTCCAGATGGAGTTCCGACTCACAGAGTTGCAAATAACAAAGCAAAGACAAGGTGGCCGAAATTGAAGGCTCCAACATTATCCACTTGCTTAATTGCGCCGCACTCGCCGTTCCCACGAGACCATGTAACGATGGCGATGGGCGTTTCCACGGCTGGAGCTGGTTTGACGAACATGAACTCGCCCCTGTTGCAGTTACCAGCGGAGCTCCTCTTTTTAATTTTTGATTTCCTCCCTCCAGTGGCCAAACACATTCTCGCTCTTTCCTGCCAGCGTTTGCGCTTTACCTTTGCAGCATCATGCTCCGAGTTATACCCTGGCGGCAGACACGCGGTCCGAACAGGACTTGCACGCGATGGATTTCCTTTCCGCTCTTACGCCTACTGTAATGGCTGTCGCTCAGCTCATATGTTGAAGTTTTTCTCAGCCCAACAGTTAGAGCAACCTCCAACAAGTCGACTGTGCTCAGCGTCCTGCACGCAAATATGGGTTGAGCCTGGGAAGTACTACAGCTTCGAGGATTTCCAGGGGGCGGGACGCAGAAATATTCCTCTAGCCATTCCTGACATGCTCCCAATGCCTGGTTGCAGCACCATCATGAAGCTATTTCCACAATCCCCCGCCTGGATGCATGACTCCGGCCCGGGGTTGAACTCTGGAGAACAGTTTGCTATCTGCGCATCGTATGATGTCCTAATACTTCCGGGCTCAAAAGTGGCCACAGAAGAGGAGATGACCACGGTCTTACAAGGATTTGACATTCCAACTTGTCCACACACCCGGCTTGGAGATGCTGTCGTCTTGAAGAGCTACGTACCGTCCCGGCACTGCGTGTCTGGGTCAACAACGGAGCTCGCCGTCTGGATGGGGACGTTAGAATCAGAAGGTGCGCATACCTGCTGCCGATTCCCCGGGTGTAAGACCGTTTTCCGCTGGTCGTGCAGTCCGAGCCCGAGAAGAGAGGGTTGGAAAACTCTCTCAATCCACTTCAAAAGGTACTTGGGTACCCTACTCAGCCCGGCAAACCCACGCTGGATGGCGCAGGCGGTCATAATCTCAAATGAAGCTCGTTTGGGGGCTTATTGGAAATCCTGCCATCAATGGAAGGAGGTAAACATGGCAATTGAAGAGCAACGGTACGAACGAGAGCTCTCAAATCAAGATGGGCTATCACGAAGGGGAGAACACATTGAGTTTGAACAGCTACGAAGGGAGAACGACTACCTTCGTCACCCACATCGGAGGGAAAAGTATCCTGGCCTGGTGTTTGATTATCCGTCCAACCTTCTGGATACTACCCAGCCTTCAGATGAGCTACCAACTACCGCCCTCTTGCTAAAAGAGACGGCCCAAGGCCGCTCAAAGCAAGCTAACGGAGGGCTACACGCGCAAGCACCCCGCGCTTCTCTTGACATTGTTGACATCAACAGCAGCAATAGTCTAACAAACAGTGCGCAAGATGCAAATGCAAGCAATGTTGCATCTACTACCCGTGTAGAACCAGAAGAGGATCTGTTCACTGTACAATATACTGCCAAAGCCGTATTACAATCAATAGACAGCCACACCAGGTTCGATACCCGATTCGACGACTATAAAGCCATGGCGCCCTGGGAAAGGCGGCTTGAGGAATGGATCTGGGGCGGACATGATTGTCTCACAATGGGCAATGGGCTGCTGGGAATGATGGGCGTGCCGTACAATGTTGTACAGCCACGGATTCGTCGGTTGGCCAATCAATTATATCGTCTTCCTCGTTCGATCAAGAGACACATAATTAATTATGAAGAGGCAGAGCGTACTGGCTTTTGACCGCTTCAGAGTCTATTGTCTTCCGTTTGCCTTCCCCTCGAGGCAACTCCATCATTCGTTCATAACCTGATCGATACTGTTTTCTAGCGGTGTTTGATGAGCAGGAGGACATGTCAATGTTTCACCAAAGCTCTCGCGCATTTTGAGGTCCGTAAAAACGGAAGGAGCAACCTATCGTACTTTTCTTGCGAGACATGGCGCCAACTAGGAAGGCGCGATGGACGGCCGTCTCCCGAATTCCCTAAACGGAAGGACCATGGGTCGTGCCTGCCTCGCGAGTCGTGGAAGACAACACCATATTAGGAAGGCACAATGGAAGACCGGACGAAAGCTACCTTAGTACGTGTAGGAACGCTAGACCCGTGAGCCAATCCCAAGTAGTGCTGCAATCCCATGGGTTTGCATTGCTTCAGCCAAGTATTGATGGCTGCGCGCTTCGGTGATAAATGGCCACTGCATCTTTTTTGCGAACGTGAATAGTGCATTAATTCGGCGCACTTAGACACCTGGTTGGGGATAGTACTCTATTGTCTCTGTGCCCTTGACTTTTATTTCCTAATCTTGCATGCACAGCTCGGTGGCTACCATGTTTGTAAGATAACATGGGTGATCCCCTCGTGCCAGCCCTACTTCTCCCTCTCTAGTCGCAAGGGGAGCTACTTTGAATGGATGATATGCCACAGGAAAACTTTCGAGTTCGTAATCGTCAGTTGGATCAGTTACTTTCCTTAGAGCTAGCTGGAGATGCTGCTCCGTGTCGACTTAAATGAGGGTGAAGCTCTTCGCTGCTCAGCGATACTTGCAATCCGGTTGCGAGTCTTGTCCTTCTCCTCTGAGTCCTGCCGCAAAAGTCTAGGAAGAACTGATATAGGCTTTACCAGTCTTTATGGCGGGCAGACTTACGGTCTATAAGTCTCCAGGTCCATAACCTGCTGATGACCACTCTCTAAGTCCATTTCGCCCCCATCCAGTTATTAGCTTCGAACTCTTTCATTCACTTCAAGCATGACTTGGGATCTGGTCGCCTGACTATTGCTACACGCTTTGAACCTTTCGACATTACGCTCCCCTGGGCCCATCGGCGAAATGCGAACTTGCGGGAGAAAACAACAAGCGAGACAGGTGCAGATTCTTACTCTAGATACTCTGGGTCTGACTCCACAATCTTTTTGAAGTATCTCTTGTAGCTACGGGGAAGGTTTTGTGGAAGGCCCCTGGGTGGTTTCCGTTGATAGAGCTACGGTATACTATCTGAAGTCTACATCAGAGAGAGATATCGAGATGTGTCCTGTGAACGGCTCATTCTCTAGTACTTCTATCTTTGACTCTCAAGCGGGCAATTAATACCCCCATCCGGAGGCTCGGTCCTCCATATTCCACACATGTAGCAAATCATCGATCTGCTGAACGTGATGATGCGCTACTGGGTTCTAACTTATATATCTGAATGTTGTTATCTTGGTCCATCTATCTGAGGGGGATAAGAACGCCAACTTCCAGCTCAAATACCGCTGAAATCAAGTAGCCTCTTTGCCCATTTCCTTCGTCGTTGCCAGAACTAAGAGAGAGGCACTTGACACACACGATTCACCAGAACATGAAGCGTCATATAATACGAGAAATGATGCTACTACTAGCTTGTCTGTGAGCACCGGATCCTTTCATATTCAGGAATAGCCCATTTCACCATCCATTCCGAATCCAAAACCTGTTGAGCAGAAGGACGATTCTCAGGCTTGAAAGCAAGCATCGGACGCAGCATCGCGAGGAGAGCATCTCGCTCACTCAATTGAATCGAGGGCATCCCCTCCATTTCTCGCGGCTGCTGGACATTCAATTCAAAGAGATCTTCTAAGGACCGATACTGGGATGTAGCTCGGTTATTCGGCTCGCCGTTGTCGGTGAAGTGCTTTGCGCGGCCCTCCCAACTTTCCCACCACTCAGTCGGAAGCGGGCCCAGTGCTGCAATTTGCTGACAGGTCATGTCGTCTTCGTTTGTGAGGAAGCCTTCGAATAGGGACCGATGAGCCAGGATATCCCAGATCGTACACGCAACTGTCCAGATATCAGATGAGAAAGTGAGTGGCGTTGTCGGCTCAAACCGAGCCTCGGGGGGTCTTATTGAGAGGGGTGTAGATGAATCGAATCTCTTCTCTCGTGCAGGGGAGAATGTCTGGCCAAAATCTGCAAGAATGATTCTGGCTTCTGGAAGTGTGACTTTCTCACTTGGTTCTCCAAGCCAAATAGGTACAACGCCGTGTTTCGGGACCTCCGACGGAGTTGGTTGGCCATCTAACCGATTGACTGGCTCGAGTTTCGGCTCCCCATACAACTCATATAACTCCTTGGTTGATAGCTGATCGAAGTTGAGTTGGAGTTGGAGGAGAATGTTTCCACGATGAAGGTCTCCATGAACATAGCCTCGTGAATGCATATACCGAATGACCGCCACGAGCTGTGCTGCTAGCGCCCGAGCCACATCAATATGGAACAGGCTTATCCAGGATTCGTTCTTCGCCTGGGATAAGCTCATCCTTGCCGGGCTTGTAACCAAACAGGCATGGCTACCGTTAGGACCTTGGATGGTGAATCTATCCAGAATCGAAGGTATCATCGCTGCGCCAATATCTGACGGTTCTATAAGCTCTGACAGCTGGGACAGTACATCGGTCTCAATGGGGTCCGAGCCCGCTGTGCAAATTTTGATGGCGACATATCGCTCCGATATCTCGTCCCGGGCTAGCCAGATCGTCGAGTATGTGCCGTGACCGAGTTTGTGGACGACATGGTGCGATTATGAAAGCAGTCGCCAATCTCTACAGGGTGGTAGCCATCCTTTTGATAATACTCCATGCGTTCCACGCTCTCAATAGGCTCGTACGATACTTGACGTCTGCTCAGTGTCGGGGCCGCCGATTGGGATGCAGTGACGGAGAAGGCACGGGAGGTTTGGCAGTGGAAACATGGCACGCCCGCCTCCAATTTATTTACAGCTAAGAAACGATGGGCATAGCACGGGCGCAAGGGCATATGATTGCGGACGAGAAGGACTCCCAATCTCTTCATCGTGGCTTATACAAGACCGGTATAATGCAGATGAGACGCGCTCAAGGTTGTCAAGTGGTAGAAATATCAAGAAGGCAGGGGCAAAATGGCGGTGAAGAAGTGCCCCCAGAGAACATGGTAGAGCAAGGCTAAGACCATGTGCAACTTCGAACTTACACTACTACCCATCCATTACATTGCCTGCTTAGTACTCCGTACCTGTACCAGATGCTTTGTCTGGTATACTCGGGGCAAAATTGGTCCGAAGTCTACTCGAATGTCACCGAGTCACCGACAGGGACGATAGTGTCCTTAATAATGGTAGAAGAGTTATAATCAACGGAGACTTAACTTCCGGTGTATACACATTGTAGTCGGTGTGACATTTGGCCGTCAATGCACATAAGTAGAATGTAGACCGTAGCCCTAACTTCGCCATCAGTCCTGTCCGATTGCCCCAACAACATACCTCAACATGTCCGATCAACTTAAGTTTACGAACAAACTCAAAGGATCCCGCATCCTCATAATCGGGGGCACCTCCGGGCTAGGCTTTGGCGCCGCGCAAGCCCTCCTCGAGCAAAACATTTCCGAACTGATTCTCTCGTCGTCCTCTCCAACTCGCATAGAAGCCGCAATCGCCAAGCTACGCAGCTTCTATCCTTCTAGTTCAGCCACTATAACCGGATACACTTGCAACCTAGCCGACGAAGCTAATCTCCCAGCAAATGTTGAGAACCTCTTCTCCCAGATCGGCACCTTGGACCACATCATCTTCACAGCCGGAGATGCGCCCCTCCTCGCCCCGTTCCTCGAAACGCCCTTCGACAAAATCAAAGCAGCCGGAATGGTCCGATTCTTCGCCCCACTACTTGTCGCCCAATACGGGCATAAACACCTGGCCCCAGGCCCAGCAAGCTCAATCACGCTATCTTCCGGCGTATCCGCCGACAAGCCGATCCCGGACTGGACGGTAACAAGCGCATATCTAGCCGGCCTGCAGGGGATGACGAGAGGACTGGCACTTGACCTAAAGCCGATACGCGTGAACCTCGTCAGCCCCGGTGGCGTGGATACGGAGATGTGGGATGTGCTTGATGGCGAGGCGAGGGAGGGGGTTGTCGCCGAGTTGGCGAGGCAGACGACTACGGGAAGGGTGGGGAGGGTGGAGGATATTGCAGAGGCGTATCTTTACTGCTTGAGGGATTGGAATCTGTCTGGGAGTGTCATTTCTTCAAATGGGGGGAGGATGTTGGTTTAGGGCTGTCTGTGGGTATGTTGATGTCGCGTGATTGGTTGCGCCGTGTAAGGCACGGATAGTGTGGAGAGTTACACCTGCTAGTATAGAATGGCTGAATCGCTCTTAGTATGCGCAGTTGACTTGAAATTGCTTATCTCAAGGTATATTTAGTAGATCGTAAGTCAGATATGTGCTGGCTCCCTCGTGCCTGCTCTTCTTGAGACTACTCCTCTTCCACGGCAGGCGCGACACAGGTTCGCTCTTTCCTCCTCTGGAGGCAACTCCCACATGTTCACCATCGCTCCTTTCCAGTTCTATTGGTCCTTCTTTGGAAGGCAAGAACAACCCTAATCGCCCCTTCCGAGTTGGGCGCCCGTTCTCGGAGTACACCGGGCAACGCTGATTGGTCGCAAGAAGCGACATCGGAAATACGGAACAAAAATCTCGGAATTCGTCGCCGCCACGTGAGCTGAGCTTAATTCAAATTTCTCACCGCTCGCCACGCCGCCCTCTACCCCTCTTCTGCCGGATCTACCATGTGAGTCAAATTGGTGGTGGGGTGCCTGAACTTTTTCCCCTCCCATCTGTTGTCCTGTCCCCTCAATTATCGTCACCCTCTACTCGAATTGCAATGGCTACCGTCGAAATGGACTCCGCTGCGAAAGCGAGATACGACATCATCTCCGAGAACCTCGCCGAGGTCATCAACCCTGAATTGATCGAGCAGATCCTCGCCGAGGGGCGCAATCCTCGTGTCTACTGGGGTAAATTCGTCCCATTTCTCCGCCAAATCCTTGTTGTCAAAGAAAAGAACAAAGGCTCATCTGAAATTTTGCAGGAACTGCCACGACTGGCCGACCTCACACCGGATACTATGTCGCGGCCCTCAAGATCGCCCAGCTCCTCTCCTCCGGATGCGAAGTCGTTGTCCTCCTCGCCGATATTCACGGGTTCCTCGACAACTTGAAAGCGCCGCTCGAGCTGGTCGAGAGCCGCGCGAAATACTACCGCAAGATCATCACGGCCATCCTTGAGTCCGTCGGCGTTCCCACCGAGAAGCTCGAATTCGTCCTTGGTTCCTCCTACCAGAAGAGCCCCGAATACGTGATGGATGTGTACAGACTGTCGTCGTTGATCTCTGAGCACGATGCCAAGAAGGCTGGTGCGGAGATTGTCAAGCAGTCGGACAATGCTCCCCTGAGTGGTCTTTTGTACCCTATTCTTCAGGTGCTCGACGAGGAGCACCTCAAGGTTGACGCTCAGCTTGGAGGTACGACATAACCCACTATTTGTTTCGTGTGGAAGGTACTAATCAAAGTAGGTGTTGACCAGAGAAAGCTGTTCGTCGCCGCCACCGAGTGGCTGCCCAAGCTCGGTTACCGCAAGCGCGCACACCTTGTTAACCCAATGATTGCGGGTCTTAGCGGTGGAAAGATGAGCTCCAGTGTTCAAGATAGCAAGATCGACCTTCTCGACGCGCCGGAGGCTATCACAAAAAAGATCCGCAAGGCAGAGGCAGCTCCCAAGGTTATTGAGAACAACGGCATCGTCGCTCTGGTCGAATTCATTTTGCTCCCCGCTGCCGCTCTCAGAGGCAACAAGGAGTTCCGGGTAGAGCGCCGGGACAAGGAACCTCTCGTCTACACAGACATTAAGCAACTGCAAGACGACTACACGAACGATGTTCTCACGCCACAAGATTTGAAGCCCGCTGTTGCAGCTGCGCTCGTCGACCTTATGGCGCCTATTCAGGCAGCTTACCAGGCCTCGCCAGAATGGCAGGAGATCACAGAGAAGGCTTACCCTCCGCCAGTTGTGCAGAAGAAGGTGAAGAAGGTCAAGGATAAGGGCTCCCGCTACCCCGGAGCGGGCAAGGAACAGACTCTACCTGAGGGTGCACCGCGCCCTGAGCAATAGATTTCTCAACTCGATCAAATCCATTTGTTCATTCAGCGTTCAAAACTACCCGAACCGCCTGCGTTCTGATCTGTTCTCATTCTACAACATACCATTTTTATCTGTGCATATAGCGCTGGATGTTCATGCCATATAGAGCACACGTTGGAATCCCTTCTCACCTTGGGCATTGCCAGTCAAACTATCTTTGTCCTTATAAAATTTACTCTACGCCTTATGATCAATATGCAGAAGCAGTCAATGAGAATGAAGCGTTCAAGCTTCATTCGTCCCTTTATATTGCGTTGTCTTTTTATATTACGTTGTCTTTGACTTTATCAAGAAGGTAGGATTGAGAAGCTCTCTCCAAGGAGCTCAACAAAGCCCTTGTCCAGATAGAGGGAGCTCCTCCTGTTCAGCTCCTCCCTCCTAAATACTCTTTGTACGTGGACAGCTACAGACAAAGACAAGCTGAAAGCTCTTGTTTCCTCGATAATGAAGAGCATTCATGCGAACATTGGCCTTCTTTTCTCTCGAACTCGCCCCCATGATTTCAAATCCTGAACTGGATTATAAATAACCAGCACCCACCCTCCCTTTCTTTCTCACACCCCAGTTTATCTCCCTTTCTCCTCCCTCAAACCGAATCATCCACCCACTCGCTCACTCGCACCATCCACCTTTCGTCCATCCATCCATCTCTCCTACCATCAAACATAATCCACAACCACTAGCGTAACTGACCTACCCACACAACTGAGCTCATGGACATGGACATGGACATGCACAAAACACCACATCCACCTTCCACCCCATCCTCATCCCCATCCTCATCCCCTTCCCCTTCCACATCCACACCCACAAAGCCAAAGGGCTTCTCACACGCCTCTGCAACAGCCTCTCGCATCTACGACGCGGAAAAAGCAGAAGCTATCCCCACTACACACACCCAAGGGGAACTCTCGGCGGTCCGAAGGATCTCCAGGACTACCCAGCAGGGGTCCGCAAGAGGGACGCCATCCGCCGGCTCGGAAAGAACTTGTCTTCCCTGCCTAAACCGTGGAAGAAGGACAAGAGGACGAGGCTCATTGTGGAAGAGATGGTTGAGCTGGAGCGTGTTGGGGCGGTAGTAGGTTGTATGTGCTCTACCCCAGAGATCCGAGTTGTCGGCCATCAACGAAGCCGCCAGTGTGTAGGGTTGTGGAGCTGGGAGTTTCGGATGACCGAGCTGAGGTGAGGGAGATTCCGGTACCCACGGCGGCGGTCTTTCACCTAGTGGGAGATCATGGTCCGGCTAAGCCGGTGGTGCTGTTGAAGCGTACGGAGGTAACCCGTGCGGATAATGGCCCGCCAGTTGGGCCGAAGGCTCCGGTGCCGGTAAAATTCCGCCCAGAGCGAGACCAAGAAGCGCAAATGCACATGCAGGAAGGTAGGAGGGTCCCCGATACTAAACCTAGCCCTAGGCCAAGGATCGTCAGGGAACCCGTCCCCGACCAGCTCCGTCCAGGTACTGCTAACTCGCCCACGTCTAAGCAAGGTCGTGGTCTCAGGCACAAGCCCGCCCATTCTAACCTCCGTTATGAGTATGCACAGACCAGCCAACCCCTTACCCCGACGCTGGCACAGGGGTTATCTCTGCATCCCGGGCCGGCGTCGGGTTCTTCGGCTGCACCGGTAGAGTCTGGAGCCTGGGAGTATCCGTCTGTGAGAGGAGGTGACAAGCCCCTCTGCGGGCTATGGTCGTGGTCATGGCTACGGCCATAATCCTTCTTTGTCCCCGAGGCCGACATCATCCGTGTACTCTGAAAGTTCGATTTCCACTGCTGACAGCTTGTATAGCGAGGCGCGGGCGCAGGCTGACTGGGAGCTTGATGAAGCGAAAGTGTATGACGTGCTGACCCGGTTCGCCAGTGCGAGGCTCTGATCGTGTTGTTGTTTCATTTCTTTAGTTTGTCTCGGCGTAGGTTTTGCGTACGGATACGGTGGCGTATGGCGTGTTTTGAGGTTCAGACATTGTTGGGCATGCAGGGTGTGGGTTTGGAGGGAAGCTGTAGGTGGGCACCATGATGGAGTGGAAATGCTTGGAGAGCAGGGAAGGAAGTGGGTGGGTAGATTCTATTTATTATGGATATGCTGTAAAAGACAGAAAGAAATAATGTACGTCTCTTTTGCTAGAGTTGAGTTCACTGTGTGCACCCACTTTCTTTGAAGTCATACAACGCTTACCACGTAGCTTCAAGCTTTGACTGCTAGACCTTTCTAGTGGGTCATTATAACGCTCGTCAGCTCCTCATTCCCTTGTTTACGTGTCCTACTAGGGCTTTCCTTAATGTCTGCGCAGCAATAGAATGTGCTAATAGCCTTACACAAAAGCGTGTATCCATGAATCTATCTATTCCATGTCTATTCTCTATTCTCTCTATTCATCAACCCCCAACCCAAACATCCTGACACTATTCCCCCAAGCCGCCCTCGCAACCTCCTCGACCTCAACCCCCATCAACCCCGCGACCACCCTCGCAACCAGCTCTATCGTGCAACTCTCATTCCGCCCCTTCACCATCTGCCCACTCACAAACTTCCCATGCTTCCTGCTCCCCGGCATCGCTTTAACTCCCTCCAAGAATCCCGCAATCCGCGCATCATCCCCCACAACCTCGCACCACGGCGCATCAGTCTCCAACTGCAACCTCTCCAACGGAACCGCGCGCACCATCTCCAACTGTTCGTCCGTCCGGAAACAAACGCCGTTTACGCTGATGTCGAGGCCGAGAGCGACGAGTTGGAGCATCTCGGCTTTTGTGCCGGCGAAGGAGTGTACGAGGCCGCCGCGGGGCAGTTTGGGGAGGTAGGGCGTGAGGATTGAAATAAAGTCAGCGCAGGCGTCGCGCGCATGCAGGAAGAGCGGGAGCTGGAATTCGACGGCTAGATCGAGCTGTTCGCGGAACGCGCGTTGTTGCGTCTCCTTATCGGCCAACTCGAGCCGCGCATAGTCAAGCCCGATCTCACCGAATGCAACGAGTGGCGAGCGGGTCTCCTTGAGAAGATCTTGTCCGAACTGTTTCAGGCGCTGCAGGTACGATGCCCGTCCTGATTCTGCTCCTGAATCTTCGGCATAGATGCCCCCGACATGGTACGGATGCACGCCTAGTGTCATCGTACATGTATCGGGGTGTTTCCGGCAGGCTTCGCGATTCTGGTATGCGCCGGGCAGGGTCATGGTTGTCAACATCATTTTGGTGCAGTTGTAGTCGTGTGCGCGCTTGATGACTTCGGCGAAGTCGGGGGCATGGTATTGTTTGCCCCGGTAGATGCCTTGGAATTGGTCGGCTGTGTAGGTAACGGCTACCTGGAACACTGTTAATAGATGTTTTGCTGTATGCTGTGAGGGGGACTTGCATCTGCGAAGCGGAGGGGTTGGCTTGATATGGTCATTTTGGGAAGCTGCCCTGAGAGACGATGCATGCGCGAGTGCGGCCTTAATTGCTCAGGTGTGTGTAGCACGGTGGTGTATTATTGCTTGTTATTCCACTCCTACCTCTTCGAACTTTTCCTTTGGGTCGTGAAATGTTCTTTTGTCCCTTTTCCCGAACGCTCGGGTACACGTACCCGAGTTGCCCCTCCAAGCGACAGTGACCCACTTCTGGGAGCGCCGGCGAAGTATGAGTATAGAAATTTCAATAAAAAAGTAACAAAAAGTGATATTTCCATGCTTTCCGCAGACACCCATGTAAAACCTCCAGATCAGCAAGCTAGACACGAAGGTAAGAAGGTGATATCCCAAGCAAAGCAACAGGGAACCTCTATTGTCCCCTTTCCAGCACATCGACCATATCCCCCAAAGTACCAAACTTCCAATCATAAATGTTCTCTGATTGATTACCCATCGTCGCTCCCGGGCGCTCAATCCAGACTGACTTCAAGCCGATTTCGTGAGCCGGATGGTGGTCATGGAACTGGCTCTGTGCGGTCTGCAGAACCTGGGAAGGCTCGATGTCAAATTTCTCTTTCACAGCCTTGAGCATGTAGTCGAAGTTGCGCAGGTCCGGCTTGTAGGAGCCCACGTCTTGAGCGGTAATGATCAGGTCAAATTGGAAGCCCTGCAGGCTGCCTGCGTTTGTCTTTGCGAAGGATGCACGGTCGACGTTTGACAGTACCACAAGCTTATAGTGTTGGGAGAGGCGTTTCAGGGCCTCAACGGTGTCCGGGAAGGCAGGCCAGTCGCCAACTGACTGGCCGAACAGACTGCTCTCCTCCTGGGTGGGTGTAGCTAGGCCCAGGCGTGCGGTCCACTGGGGGTGAATGGTCGTCAGAAGTTGTGAGTAGGGCAAGTCAGGTGCTTTGTTTTGTTGTTCGCGCTCGAGATCGTGGTAGATGGTGAGTAGATGCTGGCGGGAGAATTGCGCATCGGCTTTATCGAGCATGGGCTGGAAGGCCGTCAGGATACCACCCTCCCAATCCACGAGCGTGCTGTAGACATCGAAGCTCAAGAGGCGGTAATCGGAGAGTTGCGCCATGGCAGGTGTACGAGAGGGTGGATATGAAGAGTATCGGATAATTGATAGGTTTTTGCGTCGAGTTGGAATGCCTTCTCTGATCAGCTTTTATCTCCCGAGATTCGCCTCCCGGAAACAGCACCGATGCAATCTGCTCCCAGAGCCATAAATATTCTCTGGTGCGCTATGGCTTCACTGAAGCCTGTCCGGGTCACCTTTCCGAGCTCGACTCGGTCCGAGCGCGTGCCCTCAACTCATGTGGGGACCAAGTATGCCCGTCAAAGCTGGGTCAAACTGAGATACGCGCGACTGGCCTTGGTTTGTGTAATGTCGGACATCGTCACGCACCATGAAAGCTATTAGTTCGAACATGACAGCCTGTTTTCCCCAAGTTATAGCAAATGGTCTGTTGCACTGAATTCACCGCTAGGCTCCGCAAGGTGCGATGACACTTGGGTCTCGTCGGGCCACACTACGTCAAATGGCAGCTGTTCTTCAGATCCCGGTATCGCTGCGAACGCATTCAGCTCTTGCGGGAACGACGAAAAGAACCCGTCAAAGGGCGGAGGAGTCGTAGTACAGGGTATAGTATCACCTGGCGCCCTATATCCGAGGCTGGCGTCTTGACCATGAGTTGAAGGTTCAACCCTCCAGAGCTGCGCCCATCGCTGAAATTGATTGTATGCGAATGTATCAGCATATCCTGCTCGCTCCTGCTCCTGATTCTGCCACTCGTTCTGACGGTGCAGGCGCCGGGTTGCACGCTCTAATGCTTCGATGACCGCCACATCAGACAGCGCCGACTCCACGCTAGGACACATCTGTCGGATTAGACCCATGCCCTGGGATAAGTTGTCACGGACACGTCTGTTTTGTTGGTTTAGGCTCAGGGCAATAAGCGCAAGCAGCGCAGCTCGACAGGAGCTAAATTCGGTGTAAGAGACACGAGCAAGGCCGACAGTGTCCTGCAATACCTGACATAGCGCAATAACCCTCACGGCAGCATCTAAGCAGTCAGTGGCGAGGGCTCGCACGCCGTCCATCTGTGTATCATCGAATGATTCGTTTGATCCAGCATTTTGTTGCTGGGGTGAAGAGAGGATAAAGGGTCGGCCCATGAAAATAATCGCTGTAGCATAGCTCAACTCTAAGTGCAGATTGCAGCGAAACAACGGTCCGTTAGGGCTCAAATCACGGCAGTGGACCTCTTTAGGAAGCAATTCCCACCAGTCGCGGAGATCAGTTCGTATTTTCATCAGCTGCTCAAAGTATCCTGCTCGAGAAACCCCGAGGCATTTGCGCATGCGCAATATCACATGTGCTAACTTTCCAAGCTGTTCGGTCAGATGGATATTTGCTTTGACATTGAGGAGGTTGGAAGCTCCGTTAGATGGTAGTAGGTTTGTTTCGATGGACGGCAGGTCAGCGTCGACTTCAGAGCGAGAAATAGACACTGGCCGTCCATGAAGGATGCTAGTTCGGCTATGTATATTGATATCAATGACATAAACTCGCAACAAAAAATGTTCCGCGCAGCATACCTCTCAGAAGAATACGCACACCACCAAAGGCGGTTCCGCCACTCAGCAATTTTGGGATCCAAAAGAACCCCAGAGCTATTTCGGTGCATACCGTTCTGGACCGCCATTTTGACTGCCAGACCGTAGTACGTGTACGCCAGCCCGGAAGTGTCGATTGGGAGGGTATAAACTCCAAGCAGCAAGAAACCTTGGACGGTTTCGACAGATGCGACACTGATCATGTCAGGTATCAACCTACATGAGAACCTGTAAAGCTCTAACCCTATGCGGTCATCTGTTTTTCGTGAGAGATGTGGGTGCTCGTTCCTGATTCATTAGTTTGCATATAGGCGAACTGTGTTCCTATAGCGAACGTCATAAGAAGAGTGCACAACCAACCGGCGTCGTGTATCGTCAGTAGATGCTGGTTAGAGTAGTAATATTCCATCTTCCTCCGAAATGTAGACTCGTCGAAGTAGTAGTAGTTAGTTTGCGCGAACTGCAAGAATGTGTCAAGAGAAACTCCGCACTCTCACGAGGTGGAAAGTACTGCATGGAAGATGAGACGGCAGATGTGGGCGGATGTAGAGCTGAAGCGCGGTGATTATCTTTCGTGGTTTCAACATCCTGCGCGCATATGTCAGTGAAAGAGAATTGCATGCACCGGCCTGCCCTCGGTAAGGGTCAGATAAACGTGGTTTACATTATTTTGGCTGGATCCATCTCCAAACTCTGGAGTCTGCGGCGTAACATTCTTGAGAAGTTCCAGTGGGACAGCTCGCCCGAGTAATCTGTTGGCACGTAAGCAACCGTTCCAATCTTCCGGTCTGCTAGGAACTGACGCATTGTGCTTGTCGAGAGCGGGTCAAGCGAAAAGCTTTCCAAGACCGCGTTGTCCGACTCAGGCGAGCTCTGAGTTCGGGGAGCGTGACTATCTACGCCCAGCCCATCTACGATTCTTTGCAGGTTATCGGGATCAAATGAGATGTCGCCCATGAAATGCCTGACTATTCGCATCATCAGGGCATCTCGATTCGGCGCGCTTGCTGAGGGTGTCGCGCTATATCCCAGTCATCGTGAGCCATTGAAGGCTATAAAAGGACTGGGCAGCTGTACACTGTGAGATTTCCGCCTGCTTCTCTACCTGTACTCTGTGGTCGACTGTGCTCAAAGCGACATGTTCTATTATATTTCTGGCAGCGCGCGCATGGCACTCCCCCTCCGCCTTGATGGCGTTTGTTAGCAGCCGGAGTGGGTGACGTGTAAGTAGACCGCACATTTTTCCTTGTGATGTCGGCAAAGCAAGCATCTGACAGAAAATCAATCGTTGCCCTGGTCAGCTCTTTTCAATTCTTTTATTCGATCACAACTTGAAAGGGCGGCACATACGCTTGAGCCGCTCTCTTTCGTGCAGAGTCGGGGACACGAGGTCGGTTTCGCTGATTCGGTCGGTTCTGTCGCTCCGGTGGCATTGCAGCATCAAGGGCCTCGTGTTTCTGGCTCGGTATTGAAGTATATGAACAATTGAAGAACGAAGATGCAAGATACCATCGCGGGTTGGCGGGGATAGATCCGTTTGTCTCGAATGCAAATCTGTGCCTGAGGCAGCAACACAAGGCTGTAGCTTCCCTTTCATGTCAACAACATCTGCAATATTAATCGTTCTTCCAAGCACATTTCCTTCTTTCCCAAAAAGTGACGAAGAGTCCCAACATGTCTAAAAAGCAAGTTGACTGTGCGCGGCATAGTCTACAATGTTTCTGCTGTTCCTAGAATCAGAACATATACTGTCATAGCATGTCACCTCTTTATTTGCGATAACTTCCTCAATGATTTGCTTGGTGTGACGCGCCTCGCTCCAGCTGAGCGATGGATTTCTGCTACACAATATTGATAATGACGTGACATAACAACTCAAGGACGCATCTTTGATAGGGTCCTGAAGAAACCTTCGCAACGACACTGCACAGTCGGCCTGTATTGTATGATATGGTGGTGGAAGGGCAGGAAGTATGAACACCAGATCGAAATCCATGGGGTTGTCCTTGTATTCGAGCACGCATGTCCTCCAGAAAGGGAGAAGCCGGTTTGGCGAAACTTCAAAGGGACGATTGTGCTGCTCCTCGAGCACATATTCGAGGCATTCGCCCTCACCAACCATCACGGCTTCACTAAGTATGATTCGAGGAAGACGAACGAAGTACGGTTTCGGCGTTTCGGGGGCTACAGGAATCGCCGAGAGTATGGGATGTCTCGAAATGAGCACCGTCAGCGTGTGGAAGAGAGCCGGATTCACCATCGCTCTGCTTGGTCGTTTGTAGCGAGCCGTCGAACCTACATTGAGATAGATTCCCAAGTGGTTCACGTTGTTGAATACTTTCCAAGTTCCCCGTGGCCTGTCAGGAAACCGCTAAGTCACTGGACAGGTTTACCCAGTGGCCGCAACGGCCGCAAACCCATCTCCAATTGGAAGTATTCGGGGCAGAGTGATTTGGAAAGCTCGGATTCAAGGACGAGGAAGTACTCGGACTCTGGTCAAGCGCCCCTGTATGACGGAGTAAGATCCTACCTGCAGAAGTATAGTGCGCAGAGAGCGCTGCTTATGTTTACAGGGCACTGCAGAAGAATTATTACTCTAGAGCGTAAGAAAGGCCTATTCGGATACATAAGGAGATCGATATCAGCTTCGAGATAGTGGTCATCACGGGTGGGTACATATACCCGAGTTGTGCCCTCATTGTAGTACGTAGTACAACACCAATTCGCGCGACCTCTCCTCTGACGAAACTAAAGTTAGGATCGCAATCGGCACTTCTAGAACCCTCCTGCCAACAATCGTCGTCAAGCCCACGGACAAATGAAGTCATTGTGGGGGGACCAACTTCAGCATCACATGTATGACTTCATCACATCGTCAGCGCAGCCCACAACACCGCCGACGAGATGCCTATATATACCACCTTCTTCCAGGCACTTAATTGATCGATAGAAAAATCAATCATCTCTACCTGACTACTACAAGATCTAGAGTTCAGCTCAGGTACGGAGTCCTTGTTGTTTTCTATTTTCCTCGTGCTGGGATAGGCACTAACTTCTGGACCACAGACTCTACCAACTACAAAACACAAGTTTCTCTTCAAACCCTTTTAACACAACACAACCACCAAAATGCCCCGCGGCGCCGAATACGCAGAGGATAACCAGATCTCCGACAACCCCATGGAGGCCGGCCAGACCAAGGTGCACGGCACAAACCCCGAGGTATGCTTGCCCCCAATTCCCCTGCATATCCCATTCGTTCTCAACCTCCATGAACGCGCGCTAATAAACCCGCTATAGTATGACCACATGAACCGCGTCGACCGCACCGCGCCCCTTCCAGAAGACATGGGCAAATCCGAGCCCTACAGCGGCCAGGGCAGCCTGCCGCACGGCAGCGGGAAGGGCGGCCATGAGCCCAAGACGCTCGGTGAGAACAAGGGGCTGGGAGCTCACAAGGCTTAGAGGAGAGTTGAGCCTGGTTGCTTGACTTGGTTTTCCTCCTATCCATCTGTAATGGCCATTTGAAGTCCATTCATTGAGTGAAGGACTGGAGTTTTGTATTATATTTATGATTATCATATGATGAATGTGAGATGGGAAACAATCATATCCCAAATTGATTGAATTGAACGAGTCCAATGTTGTATGTTTGTGCGTATATTATGTACTATGGAAGAGACGAAGGTAGGAAATGTCTATTGAGAAGAACAAGAAGCAAGCAGGTAGCAAAGCGAGTGTCGCTGAGTATATACGGCGTAAAGAGTCGCTCAAAAGTGCTGTACAGTACCTAGTAATTATAGACACATGAATTATTATGTTTGTTCGCAGCCAGCTCAGGCCTCGGGCTCGTCCTCCGGTTTGGGTGACTCCTTCGATGGGGTCTCCTCGGCTGGCGCTACCGCTGGCGCTGCCGCTAGCTGCTGCTCCACATACTCTATCTTCTTATTATCGACCAACTCGAGGAGTCGCTCGCCCAAATCTCCGAAGCCGTCTATCTTGCTCAGTTTCGCTTGGAAGTGTTCCGCGTCGCGGCGTAGTCTGCAAAAGTCAGTTAAAACCCTTGTGTCGGCTTGGAGTATTGCTTACCTCTTTCTGCTAGCCTCGGACCTGATAACAGCTTCATCGAACGCTCGGGTCCATTGGTCGCGATAGTTCTGGAAGACTGGATCCATGATCATCATCACTGTCATTTCCGGAAGATGCCGACTCAAGACCTTATGCAAGATTGCGGTTTCTTTGGTCAAGATCTCCATGTAAGAGTTGACGTCTGAGCCTTGGCTCCAATCGATCTTCTTCATAGCGTTGGCCTGTATGGAAGATCGAGAGCCCATTATATCGACAAGCTTCTCGTGGATTCCTGACTGGTGTTCTTGATACAGTCGCTTCACCTTATCAAAGTCACCCATCACAGAAGCAGGCGGGGAGTGTCGGCGGACAAACTCCCGAATGTAGGGTACCAAAGCAATGATGAAGCTCAGAGCCTGTGAAGAGAGCGCAAGGTGCTTAGTTGTAATGTTCTTGAGACCAGCACTTCTGGTCGCCCCAGCGCCCAAAATAAGCTGAGAGGAACGCGAGTTGAACAGCTTCAATGATTCCAAAAGGCCGGCCGCAATGTCCGGGATCATGTTGGGTATATTTGCCATCAAGAATTGGAAATCTTCGATGCTCCTCATCATTGCCAATGCAGAGTCTGGAAGGATGTATTTTTGCTCGTCGATCACGGCATTGCGAACCTTTTCCTTCTGATTGTTCGAGCCATTGACAGCAGCTGTCTCTGTCGACGTACCGTTTTGGCGTTCGTCTTGAGTGACCCAAATTTTCGAGCTTTTTACCCAGGCATCAATGTCTTTCGTGCTTGCACCGAGGATACGGCCGAGGATTTCCGACTCAGCCTCACCGAAATCCTTTGCATCCCAGCGGTCCGGGTCCATGACCTGGACGATACTGTGTCGCTGTCTGTCGCCGAAGCGGGAGACATAATCTCGAATTTGGTTGCCAACAGCAGTCTTGAAAGCGGTCCCGCTGCGCCCAGAGATCGCCTCGCACTCATCTGCAAAAAGCCGGTTCAGGGTGAAATACTTCACAAAGTCCTCTTTTGACAAGTTCGCTGTTTGTTCAGATCTGACCTTCAAAACCTTGGTGGCTTGCGATTGGGCAATATCAACCGCCTGTCCGAGAAGACTAGACATGTCAAGAACCTGCAGAATCTCATCTTGAGCCGCATGTGCCGACGCACGAGGATCTCCATTGCTCACTGGAGGCTTTGAACCGCCGCTCGGGAAGGCTCCTAATCCGCTCGCAATGTCCAGAAGAACCTTGACCTGAACACTCAATCTACGTAGCGACTCGCTAATCCCGGTATACACCAACGCAAGCATATTGTACGCATCATCGGCATCCATAGCACGGAGGTTACGAGCGAGAATTGAGGACTTCTCCTGCGAGCTCAGTTGATGAGATCGATGCGTAGAGACAGACACCATGGACTCATTATCATCGTCGTTGCTACTCGGCATATGTCGACGAATCAAGCTCTTCATCTCTCGCAAAACGGCAGACTTAAACGCCGTTGCCGCAGGCGTAGTATGACGAACACGCGCAAGGCCAGTAAGATGCAAGCGCAGTTGGGAACGCAGTTTATCATCGATGGACATGTATGCCGGCGGCTCTGTGAGGCTAGAACGTTGACCTCCACGTTGACGTTGGAAGGAATAACCCCATCGTTGTACGGTCGCGGCCAATGGAGCATTTTCGACATGGCGTTTCAGGTCACCAAGAAGCTCGTTCAAGAAGCGGTTTTCGTAGCCTGTACCAATCTGGTACCTCAGACGATCAAGTTCGTTCGAAGCACCCTCAAGCGCTTTGAGCCTTCGCAGGTCAACAGTTCTTCGTGGCTGCTCGTCATCTGTCGGTTGATCTGGGGTATAGTCTCCAGCCATCAATTTCTCGACCTCCTCAAGTCCATCGGCTGCGTCCTCAATATTACCATCCTCGGCCAATTCCTCGCACCGAGTGACAGACTGCACGACATCGCGGAGCTGCGAAACCGCGTCGGAAAGCATGCGGACGTTTTCCCTTCGGCGCCGAAGGTTTACGACCTTCAACCCGCCAAGTGCCATTTCGCGATCTATCTTCTGGAGGTCTTTCCGCAACACTTGAATCCGCTTGACAGAATCGGCAGCTTCCGCATGCAGTTCCCGCAGCGACCCTAGAGCTGTAAAAAACGACTTTGATGCAGTCGATATCGAGGATATAAGGTGGATCTCCACTGTGTCCATGTACCAAGATAGCTTCTCTTGTAAAATCGCATTCGTAGCAAGCGCTTTCCTTCCGGTCTGCGCAGGTTCAATGGCCGTATCCGCCTTGTTGTCTTTGGTTGGCGCTTTAGGTGGTGTGACAACCTCTGATCTTTCTGATACCACATCAAAGGTGCGCGGGTTCTCAAGGTGAAAGTCATCCTCAAAGTAGACAGGGGGGATTGTCGACAATGGAGTGACTGCTGGAGCACGAGCACGGTTCGACGACCTCTTCCGGGCAGAGGCATACGGAGAGCTTGAACGGGAGGTGGTTGATATGGCAGAAGACCGGCGTTCGAAAGACCTGGGGATTAAGGAGTCATATTCTTCTGCTTTCGGAGATCTTGGCCCTCCCCGCGCAAGCTGCGAGTCCTGCTCCCCGATGCTCTCCTTTGCCTCTTGGAATACTTCATACAACGACCCAACTTGTGATAAATACGGTTCAAATACCTTTCGCTCGACATGAGGGATGTTCGTCAAGGTGACGGGCGGAATGTCGCGAGTACTTGGGGGTTTGTATCCAGCGGGCGTAGCGGAATTATGGGGCACGAGACCGGTGCGGACGATCGGAGGTTGAAGGAGGGTAGAAATAGCTATACACCGTCAGTCAGAGCTGCACACCGGCAATATAGACCCAACTCACCATTCTGCCCTGATTCCGCTATCGCACCATGTCGGTTAGACGGGTCGAGGACTCCACCAATGCTCACGATTGAGCTGGCAGTCGAGCCTCTCCTCAGGGGGTATCTCTGGGGTGGAGCGCGGGGAGACTCGATTTGACTGAATGAGTACTGGGATAACGAAGGCGTCGATGCACCCGACGCTAAGCTATCGATCGATTTCCGGGGACTCGTAGACATCTCGCCGGAGTCAAGCTGGCGACTCAGTCGGCCACCCTGATCTATCGCACTTCACCTCACCATGACAAGTGGACACTTTGCAATTGAGCGGCAATCGTCCGAGCTCGAGCCCGCGGTGGCCGGTGCAGGAGAGTACTTTAAATCAACAGGGAGTCAAATCACAGCAGTTCAAACTAAACAACAAGTGCAACGTCAACAGCTCGCCAGGTGTCAGACCGATGGCCGGGGAGCGCCAGGCCGCAGCGCATCCCAATTGGGCAAGGTGACCTTGCAATGCGCTAAACCATATTCGACATGGCGGAATTACTGATGTTCCGGTTGCTCGTTCCTGGTTCGTGCCTGAGGCCAAAACCACTTAACGCGTGGATCGACGCGACGCGTGCCTCTCGCGTCTCGTTGCAAGGGCAATGAAATTCATTTTGCTGCCACCTCCTTGACTTGTGATGATCGGATCCCACACATAATCTTCAACCTCACAACCACATTTTTGACCACAATGGACAGGCGCACACCTTATACCCTGAGCGTACTTGCTCCCAGTGTCGATGGCGCCGAAGAATCTCGCACACAACTTCAGGCCCGACTAAGAGAGTTTGTGTTGGAATTTCAGCTCGATAATGCTTTTATCTACCGGTACGACCATAGCAACATAAAACCACGACCAAAGCTAACCGAAACTTCAGTGACCAATTGCGCCAGAACGTCCTTGTGAAGCAATATTACTGCGATATTGACATCGCCCACTTGATTTCCTACAATGAGGAATTGGCGCACAAACTCACCACCGAGCCTGCAGATATCATTCCTCTTGTCGGTTGCCCTGTTGCTCCAGAAAAAAAAATTCCATGCTAACCTTCCTGGCATTTTAGTTTGAGGCAGCTCTCCAACAATGCACACAACGCATCGTCTACCCCTCGCAACGAGATATCGTGCTCCCATCCCATCAACTACTCTTGCACTCGTCTGCAACACACATTTCCATTCGTGACCTGAACGCGACCAACATCTCACACCTTGTCCGTATTCCCGGTATCGTAATCGGCGCTTCGACGATATCCTCGAAAGCAACAACAGTCCACATTCGCTGCAAGAACTGCGACCACGGCGAGAACATCCGGGTTGATGGTGGGTTCTCTGGTCTTACACTTCCTCGGCGGTGCGGGCGTGAGTCGCAACCCGGTGATGAGCCTGAAACGAAATGTCCCCTTGATCCCTATGTTGTCGCTCACGAAAAGTCCCAATTCGTCGACCAGCAAGTTCTCAAGCTTCAGGAAGCGCCTGATCAAGTGCCAGTCGGTGAATTGCCACGACATGTTCTCATTTCCGCAGATCGGTACCTCGCCAACAGGGTTGTTCCTGGTTCCCGTTGCACGGTCATGGGTATATTTTCCATATACCAGAAAGGAGGAAAGAAGGAAGGCGCAGTCGCCATTCGCAACCCATATCTACGAGCGGTTGGTATTACCACAGATCTCGACCATACCGCCAAGGGCGCCGCGATATTCTCAGAAGAAGAGGAGCAGGAATTCCTGGAGCTTAGCCGTCGCCCGGACCTATACGACGCACTCGCAAGGAGTATCGCTCCCTCAATTTACGGAAACCTGGATATCAAGAAGGCTATTGTGTGCTTACTGATGGGAGGTTCAAAAAAGATTCTTCCCGACGGCATGAAGCTCCGTGGAGACATCAACGTGCTTCTTCTTGGTGACCCTGGTACCGCCAAGTCTCAGCTTCTTAAATTTACCGAAAAGGTGTCTCCGATCGCCATCTATACTTCCGGTAAGGGTTCTTCGGCAGCTGGTCTCACGGCATCGGTGCAGCGTGACCCAGCCACGCGCGAGTTCTATCTGGAAGGAGGTGCCATGGTGCTCGCTGATGGAGGTGTTGTCTGTATTGATGAGTTCGACAAGATGCGCGACGAGGACCGCGTCGCTATTCACGAAGCCATGGAACAACAAACAATTTCCATTGCCAAGGCTGGTATCACAACCATTCTCAACTCAAGAACGTCCGTCTTGGCAGCTGCAAACCCTATCTTCGGTCGGTACGATGATCTCAAGACTCCTGGTGAGAACATCGACTTCCAGACTACCATCCTGTCCCGTTTCGATATGATCTTCATCGTTCGTGATGACCACGAGCGCAGCCGGGATGAGAGTATCGCACGTCACGTCATGGGTGTGCATATGGGCGGAAGAGGCATTGAGGAGCAGGTTGAGGCAGAAGTCCCCCTTGAGACGATGAAGCGATACATTAGCTACTGCCGAACGTAAGTATCGCGGACCCGATTACCACTAATTACGCAAGCTAACTCTTCACAGCCGCTGCGCCCCTCGTCTGTCTCCCGAAGCTGCCGAGAAGCTCTCTTCGCATTTCGTCTCAATCCGAAAGCAAGTTCACCGTGCCGAGCTTGACGCCAACGCCCGATCTTCCATCCCCATCACAGTTCGTCAGCTCGAAGCCATCGTCCGTATCACCGAATCGCTCGCCAAACTCAGTCTATCCCCCATTGCCACTGAGGCTCACGTCGACGAAGCCATCCGTATCTTCTTGGCTTCGACCATGGACGCGATTACACAAGGCGAGGGCCAAGGAAGCAAAGAGATGATGGAGGAAGTGTCGAGGATCGAGGACGAGCTGAAGCGCCGCCTACCCATTGGGTGGAGTACTAGTCTGGCGACCCTGCGCCGTGAATTCGTTGACGGACGAGGCTACACCGAGCAAGCGCTCAACAGAGCAATCATTGTGCTGCAGCGTAGGAGCACGATCCAGATCCGGTCTGGGGGCTCACAGGTATACCGACAGGGTGTCTAGGCTTTCTTCAACGTTGCGATGGGTACATAGGCGTGTTGTTTCTCCTTTATTGTTTGGTATAGCATACCCTGAACTGGGTTGGGCACAGCGAAATTGTATGGGTCTGGCGTTGAATTCGGAGGGTTGCATACATTCGTGATGATAGTCTCAGAATACTGATGATAATTGAATATGACTATATAAGATTGTGATAAATACTTGTGTCAATATCTTTTCGTCTACATCTCCAACCATATATGGCTTCGAGCACACATTTATCTTGGAAATTTTGGTGGTCAACTTATCGAAGTATATATTTTTGGTGTTGCTTGCATCCATATGGATTTTCTTAACTATTTCGCACAGGAAAGATGGTGCAAGAGAGATACATAGAGTATTACAGTATTATCATACAGTTAAACACATCTTTAAAAATGAATCTCTACACGTTCTCTGCTAGATGCTGCTGAATCTGGCTGAGACATGCGGAGCCCATCTGTATCCGCTTCTAGGCGGCGACTCTGCTCCCCACCATCCCGCATCTCATCCATGCCACCCGCTCTCTGACAACCACCTCCATTGAAGGACCTAAACCCAGTCACGTTAAGATTCTCCCAATCTCGATAACTCGATCCAAACCGTCAAGCGCACCATTCAATCTCACGACTACCGGGACCCAGCTTACCACACTCAATCGCTCGCTTGAGCTCCCCCGCTTCTGAACCACCCCGCAGTCAACAACTGCTGAGCTCGAAGCCACAATGGCACCCACAATCCGCGTCATCGGCTCCCTAAATGCTGACATGGTCTCCGTGACCCCTCGCTTCCCGGACGCCGGCGAAACAATTACCTCCTCCGCATACTTCATCAGCGCCGGCGGAAAGGGCGCGAATCAAGCGGTCGCCTGCGGCCGGCTCTCGCGCCCGCAGCCAAAGTCCACTTCCACGTCCACATCCGAAGGCGACGTGAAGGTCGAAATGGCCGGTGCCGTCGGCGCCCTCGATGGCCACTTCGACAGCCTCCTCAAACCTACGCTCGAAAAATCCGGCGTGGACACCTCGCGCGTGCAGGTGATATCAGACGCATACACGGGCGTCGCGGTGATTATCGTTGATTCGTCAGCCGGAGGCGAGAATCGGATTCTATTCTCACCCGGAGCGAACTATACCGGGATGAAGAACTCTCCCGAGGTCATCGGGATGGCGCTCGCAACACCGGTGCCGGATGTCATCGTCATGCAGGGCGAGATCCCCACGGAGACAACAATCGGTATACTACGAGACATTGCGCGGTGGAAGGGGCAACAGAGAGCTGCGGGGAAGAAAGGAATTGAAGCTGGCCCCGATGTGATGTTTAACCCTGCGCCTGCGCCGCCTGGCGGCTTACCTGCGGATGTGTATGCAGGCGTGGACCACCTGATTATGAACGAGACGGAGGCGGAGCTTATGGCCCCGTCTGCGGAGGAACTGGTGAAAGTTCCGGGGATTGAAGCGGGGCAGGATGGGAAGGAGAAGGTCGCGCGGTATTTCCACTCGCTGGGCGTCACGTATGTGCTTGTTACGCTGGGCGCGAAGGGGGTTTGGTATAGTGCTGCGGACCCGGCGACTGAGCTGGCGGGGAGGGCTACGAATCAGATTCCGGCGGCCAAGGTGAGTCGGGTGCTTGATACGACAGCGGCAGGAGACACGTTTGTCGGTGCGTATGCGGTGAAGGTTGCGCGGTGGCGCGAGACGCGGCGCGTGGAGGGGAGGGCAGGGGAGGATCTTACGGCAGAGGAGAAGGGGGTGCGGTATAAGTCGGTGATGGACGAGGCGATGGAGATGGCTACGAGGGCATCGGCGCGCGGCGTGGAGAGACAGGGCGCCATGGACAGTATCCCGTGGGAGGATGAGATTTGAAGTCGTGCAGGACGAAGCTTGCGCGGGGCTAATGCGGATGTATGATACAGGTCATGTTTGAGGTTATACATAGAATAGAGTAGAGGAGTCCCAAAACTCTCAACTGAACAGGAGACAGCAGGGCATGCTTTTGCTGATGGAGAACTCGTTTCATTTGGCGCGAGACGAACAAAGACAGGATATGCCTCTAAAGCAAGCAGGCGCTTAACCTCAAGGTTTGAGCGTGAGAGTACATACTCTGCGATGCGAAGCGAATGCGAATCGCATCCTTCCTTGGGCAGACACACCTCAACATGGAGCCACGAGCGCATAGCCATACTGAAAGTTCAACCTACAAGCACAAGCACAAGCACAAGAATGGTGCAACTCACTCACACCATGACCTCGGGCCCGGCTTCCTATAATAAGCACGGACAGAGGGGTAACCAGAGATCTGCGCGAGTCGCGCCAGAGATGCCATTGCGTAATTGACCCAAATTAACTCTTAAATTAGCATTCGCAGCGCATCGCAGGTTTCAGCTGGAGCGCCGGCTCGATGAAACACAGGCCAGGAAGCGCCGGCCTAAGACACACCGGGGCGCGCGCACTGGGCAACTTTAAAATGGAAAAAGCCGAGTCCATCGGTGATCCTTGGAGGGGTAGGCGGTCATGATGACCTCAATGATTGCCTTGGTGGCGGCCTGGTTTAATTACCTTTGGATTGTTGATCCACGACAAAGAGATAGTGTTCGGTCCTTACTGGGTGGGATTGAGGTTGAAACCTGCGAGAGGACGAGGACGCGGGAGAGAGATACGTGGTTCGCTGAGGAGAGCGAAGGGAGGGCATCGCTAATGAAGCATAATTAAGCTGGGTCTGACGCGACGAGGCTTGAAGTCGAGATGCGCAGGGACGCGTTGAAGGGAGGACTCAGGATGGCTGATGGCCGATGGGAAGACGAAGCTGGCGATGGTGTCGTGCTGCAAGAATGTCACGCGCGGTAAATACGCGGCTTATCCCAGGCAGCCTGCGCGCAAAAGGGGCCAAGTGCCCGGTAATCCCGCGTAAGGGATAAATTACGCCGACGCGCCCAGGCGAAGTAGATGAAGTGAGGGGGAACTCTGGCAATTATTGGATCGAAGCCCATGCGATGCCTTGCAGATACCGGATCGCAGAGGACGCTTCTATCGTCGAGTCAGCTCTGGATTCGTTAAGCAGCCTAATTAAGAGCTTTGCGAGAGACACGAACCTGACGCGCTTCGACGCCGGCGGCCCATTCCTGCTGTTCAGCTGGCCTACTTATATCTACCGAGTAGAACTGGGGCGAGCATTCCATTCCTCTTCAGAATCTCACGCCTGCATGTTTCGCCTCCTCCCCTCCCATGAGACTCCGATTCAGATCCTGAGATCACCGGCCCTCCATTGCCCGTGCAGGAATTCTCCATAGCGTGTCCAGCCCTTGCCTCGCACCTCCTCGCGGCGCCTCTTGCCATATAATCCCCCCTCTCGCTGCCTTGGGGCTGTCTCCCTTTCTCAGCTCAAGCGACTTTCTCTCCTTTATTGCCTGCGCTCGACTCTCGGCCATCCGTAGGCTCGTGGCTGTCACGACCTGCCCTTCCCTCCTTCAACCAGCCTGTGCAGTGTATACCAGTAGAGCCAATCAGCGTGCCGCACCCCACCTCCTGCCGCGCGACCAAAACAAATCCACTCTCGACTCGTTCTCCATCAACACCGGCTGTTGCTGCTTCTCTCGCTCTGTCGTGTCGCGCTTTTCGATCGTTACCCATTTCTTCCTTCAACATGGCCGCTCTCACAATGTCTCCTGCCGCTGTACGGCAGCCTTTTGCTCCTCTGGACGCCTCCCGCATGCGGACCCTGCTCCGTACCAAGATGAACCGCCAGAATAAGCAGAATGGTACGGTGAAGGCACCTCGTGTGGTTTACGCGTCAATGCTAACACTCTCTACGTTGCATAGGCGCCATTCTCTCGGCCAAGAGACAGCCCCTCGGTGAATCGGACGCGGAGAACATCGACCCTACAGCATTCAAGTCGACGAAGCGGAAGCGTGCTGCCGATGACGAGGACGACCATGTCCCCGTCAAGAGTCCGATGAAGCCCATGAAGAGTTCACGGACGGCGTTTAATATCATTGTTGACTCGACCTCGACATCTAACATTCGCACCCCGACGACTCCCACAAAGGCTTCCCACTCGACTTCGAAACCTGCATCAGCATTGAAACCTGCTGGTCGCTCCCCGCAAATGAAGGCCTCGAAGGCCTTTGCTCGCCGTGCTCCAATCTCCAAGAACCGTCCAGAGTCTGCGTCCCGAAAGGGCGTCAGCCGTCCCTTCTCAATTGCCGCTGCGTTGTCCACTGGCAAGTCGAGGAGCCAGCCGGCTCCTGCCACCAAGATGCCCGCATCCTGGTCTTTTGATATCTATGTCGACTCGGAGCAAGAGGAAATGACTAACCTTATGCAGCACTCGACATGTGTGCTCGATATTAGCGACGATGAGGGGAAGGCAGAGGACAAATCGGATCACCGAGGAAAGGAGAACATCCCTCCCACTGAATTGGGTCTTGTCCTTCCCCGCTCCCGCCAACAGGAGTCCCCTGCTGCGGCGGCCCGCAAGTCCGACATGGTGGATGAGCCTCGCTCGCCATTGGGCGATCTTAATACCGCCGACTATTATGGAGAAGATTGCCACGCCTTCTCATATGCTGTCGTTTATGAAGACGAGGAGAATGATGCACTGGCACCAGCCGAGGAGAAGAAGTCTACCTTCTCTTTTGTCCCTCGTCCTACACATCCCACTCGGAGCAAACTCTCGAGTATGTCTTCCATTGCCTCTGTGCTAGAAGCTGCTAGCCCAACGAAATCCACTGAGGCCGAGGCTCTGCCGTCCAACGGTGGCATCGAAATCTGGGAGAGCGAAAGCGCCACCGAAGAAGCCACCGAGGAATTGGATTCTGTCACCGCATAGATGAAAAGTTCACTCGCTCACTCGTTACACAATCTTGATCTTCAATCCCTGGCGTTGACGCTCGGGCCGCGGGCGTTTTTCATGGCATTGGCGCATTGCTTTTGGAGGGTCTTGTAAAGACTTGTTTGGATACCCTAGTTCTTTTTCTTTCCATGGCGCTGTTTGTGTTTGGCTCCTCGCTGTCCGTGTCATTAGTTTTACCTGTCTGTGTCATGTCTGCATTGCATTGTCTCTCGTTTATCCTTTCCCACCCACTGCATGGATGTCAGCATGTACTACCTAATGAGCTCAGATGTGTCACGTCTTTGATGCCGTCACGATGCAAATATTCGATTAATCAAGCACTGTCAAAACTCGACCCAGTTTTCACGTAACGTATCTCATTGATCTGACATATGATCATCAGATTCATCCTCACCCTCCGCCTCCCTTCTCTCCACAGCCCTATCCACTGCTTCAACCGCCGCCTCAATGATCTCCTGCTGCTCCATCGCCTCTTCCTCTCCCTCACTCTCATCTTCAACCCCGCTCTGCTCATCTTCCTCCCCTTCACCCTCCGCACCACCACCCTGATCACCGCCTCCATTCCCTTCCCCATCCTTCTTCGTAACGGATCTCTTCCCACCCGCAACCTCCTTCCACGTCGCCGCCCCCTTAATAGTCGATCTTATCTCCGTAGCAAGCGACATCTCCTTCGCACTCGCCTGCGAAGGATCAAGCCAAAAGTCCGCAATGCCCGTCTCCGGACTCGCCCAGTCCGGCAAAGCCAGGATCCGCGTATAATCATCATCGTTCGGCGCCCGACCCTCATACAGCGTAATAATCTTATGCCGCATAATAGCCTTGAGTTTCGCCGTCGTCCCATTCCCATACCACCCATCAACAGCAATATCACATTTCTCACGCACGAAGCCCTCCGGAAGCGGCGATGAAGGTTCCAAGATCCGCGCGAGAACCGGATCCGTAATGTCGCAGAACATCCACATCCGCCCATCAAGCGGGAGTGGCGGGATCCCCGTAAACAGATGCGACGTCGTCGTCGTCGCAGCCTCGGGGGTTAGTTCGTTTGCCCGCGGCAGCGTATGTCGTCGCCCGCCTGCGCCGTCGCGCGCCGTTTCGGCTTCCCTAGGTAAGATGCGGAACATGGTCGTCTGGTAGATCCGCGAAGCGGGATCCGTCCGGGGGTCATGTCCGAACCGAATGATCGCGTCGCGCCAGGGTCCCGAGCGGAAGATGTAGCCGACGTGCGGGATTGCGTGGCGGAGGGCGTAGCGCTGTTCGACTGTGGTCAGTTGGTTTCGGAGCGCGCGGCGGGACCAGGCGGGGCGGGTGGCGAAGAGGGAGTTTATGACGGATATTGTGTCGCGGAGGGTTGGGTCGAGGGTTTCGATGGGTGGACAGTTTGGGCGGGCTGCGGATGGGACCGTTTCGATGTCGTAGGGGACTAGGTGTGTGAGGATTTTGGCGGCTTGTTGCGTGTTTACGGTTGTGATGTTGCCGGATGTGTCGAGGGTTTGGCGGACGGTTGGGTTTTGGCGGTAGCTTTTGGTTGTCAGTATACTGCTAAAGGCATTTGAGAGAGGTTAGGTAGTCGGAGAGGAGCGTACAAGTAGTTGAAAGGGAGGTCCCCGTGGCTGAACGAGGGAGGCGGGATAAGGTCGACGTTCGATATGGCTCCTTTACTCATATCAAGGTCGAACTCCTTCATCTTCCGGTAATTGAAGGGCAATATCGTGTCTCGGACCCGATTGATGAACGGACTGCTTGTAGTCGCGAAGACAAAATCCGGCATTCCTGCTTATAGTCAGTGACCGCGTAAACCAACAGATGAGGCCTGTAGAGAACATACCTCGAAAAACATGCGTCCGTTCAACCAACCCGACAGGCTCAACCTGATACTTCCCCTCATTATCACGAAGCGTACGCAGAACCTCGCGCGCCGTAGGTCTGGGCGGCGCACTCCCGGTGCTGGCTCGAGCGGGATCATCCACAAACGGCCCATCCGACCCCCTCTTCCTCTTCCGGCCCGTCCGTTTCGGAACGGTTACCTTGAGAAGGATATTGTTCGACTGCGTGCTGATGGACTGCGCGGGTCGAGACATTGCATCTTCTGGACGGAGCAAAAGGTGCACTGGGGTATCCGCCTTTGGCGGGTTGAGCGCCTGCAACCGCGTTAGGGAGGGTCTGCCAACAGAGGTAGAGACGTACCTTGATGATTCCGGCGCTCCCTTGGAGGGTGTCGATGGCCTTGTCGACATTTTTGATGATCGCGGGATGCTCGATGGACAGGATTTGGCGGGGAGGGATGGTGTAGAATGGGGCGGTCCGCGAGGGGGGGTCTGCCATTGTTGCTTATAATGGGAGTTCCAGAAGTAGAAATTCTCAGGTGCTGCAATAGACTGAGATTGAAGGTGTTACCCCAGGGTGCGAAGTATGCAGGGGCAATTAGTGTGGTGGGAGTGAGAGCGAACAATGGGGCTCGCACACGAGGCAGTACGCGTGATAAAGCTACTAGACAGTACAGAAAGATCAGAGTAGACGTCAATGATCAACGAGCCACATTAATGCAACCATACCCTCGATAGTGGGCTGATATTTTTGCATCGAATTAATGTCTGTTGAGGCCAAAGATGGCTTCAGATGCAAACTGTGCAAACATCCACGTGACTGGAAAGCACGGGCGGACAGCAGCGGCAGAATTAGGCTAACACACCCGCGCCTTCCCTTTTTGGTAACCTTCGCAGCAGCCGCCGCAGCCACGCCCACTTAAAAATGTCGCAATCACCCCACTCCCAGTCTTTCTACGAGGAGCAGAAGTAAGTACTTGCACAAAAACAAAATGTGAAAGCTGTTCATGATACCCGCCGGTACCATGGCAAAACAAGTGGCGCCAGCACGTTTTTCAGGATGGGGGTGGCTTTCCACTGGCTGGAACGAGGACAGCAATCACCATCATGATGGATCCGTGGGCTGTGACTCCCGCAGCTTATGGTTCAATTCTAAGTATTGATTGGAGGCTCCGAGTCTAGTTATTGGTGTTCATTTCCTGCCACAGTCGAAAGTGAGGCGGAGCTACTCTGCAGAATACAGCCTTGTGGTGGCAGGGTCGCCAGTTCTTTTTATCAGTCTCTCACGCCGCGTACGCCTGAAAAGATGTCTTCTGTACATTTGTCTCTGAACCCTGCCGAGCTACACTTGATTATCTAAGATGGCCAGTTTATCCCGGAGATTTCTCTCTTGGGACTCCAAGTTCACCCAGCGCAATACGCAGTTGTATAAAGCTGAGAATGAGACTGTTCCGGATGTCCCAGGCGTTACAAAGATTGAGGGCTTCCTCTCGCTTCGTGTGCATAGACTGATGCCTGAGCAATACAGCTATGCTGCCCTACGAGAGTTTCTTAATCGCGAGCCGGACGACGTGAGCCGATTACCAGGAGCAGCCCCTGTATTTGAGAGATCACAAAATTCCAAGAAGGACATTTTGTTTGATGAGCGGAGAGATCCATCCAAACCCAATGCTTCTTCGTCTCGTTATTGGGCAGAGTACACCCAGTATCCGCCGGAGGGCGATGCGAGATGCCTCGAAGTTCTCTGCGCGGAAGATCTATTTGAGAAACTGAAGAAGAAAGTAGGAGTTTTTCAAGGGCTTTGATTTTAGTGGCCTAAGTTGACTATTTTAGCGCGAACATCTCGGGACAAAATCGCCAGAGCGCAGGAGCATGTATGTATTTTTTTTGTGCTCGATATTTAGCATGCTGACAAGCACAAGATATATCAGAGATCTGTCGCCCCTATGTGCACTCGCACTTGTTCTCCCTGTCGCCATTCGGTACGCACCTTCTCTTCGGGAGTTTCTATCAAAATATATTACAGCCAGAGCTTTCTTCGGAGTTTCCATTGTAAGGTCTAGTTGCCAACCGATTTTCCGAACAGCTTCATGGACTGACCAGGAAAGGAATATCCTATCCGCCCGGCAAGCACGTATACATTTGAGTTTCACATCCCTTACTTTGCCTTGAGACGATCATCCGCGGGCATGGAAACCTTCAAGAGCCACACCAATCGGCGGACGGGGGAATTTCAGGCTAGTTTCAGCCTCTGTGCCGGCTGCGAGAGGGAGTTCTTCCACGAAGCTCAGGTTTCTGTTCTACTGGTGGGCATTGACGAGTGGGTGTGGACTCTTTATTGCCTCGTCGAGACGCATTTCTCTGAAACAGGCCCAGAAAACGTTGAGCACTATATTCAACCGGGCGGCAATTGGGACGCTCCTTCGGGAGAAGGATCAAGCTATTCAAGGCCCGTCTGGAACCCTCGAGAGTACTTCCTTCTTGTCCTGTCTAGAAGATTGCGCCAGGTACGGTTCGAATGGGCGAACCTTGTCGAAACTCTTGAGACACGATTCAAGATTCTTGTACGAGTTTAAGTCTTCCTTTTTATGGACGTGGAGCTAATAAAGAGGCAAATTAGGAGGAAGATACGTTCGATGGGCCTTCAACGACGCAGAAGCGTCCCGATGATGGCGACTTGAAGCTTACTAATGACTATACGTGGGCAATCCAGGTCCTTCAACTCTTTAGTAACCAGCTCGTCAAAACTATAGAAGCGTGGAATGAGTTTGCCGACAAGCACCTACACATTTTCCACCCTGACGAGACCCCCGCGAATTTTCTGCCAAAGGTCCAGAGCTATCTCGAATCTCTGGACACCGATGTCTCGGAGCTACGGTTCATATACAAAACTATCATTCAACGGATTGGAGCTTTCGAGAGCAAAAGATCCAATGTAAGGTTTCTAGGCTGCGCTAGTGAGTAGCCCTGGGTGCTGACGACCGAGATTCTGAACACTTCAGCACTTGTGGAAGCTCGAGCATCAAATACTCAAGCGGACAACATCGGGCTTCTGACTAAAGTCACTGTGGTACGTATCCAATCCTTCAGCTTTCTCATCAAGCTATCAATGTCACCCTAACCACATTTCTAGTTCTACCTTCCCCTTGGTTTGATGACTGTAAGTTGCCAATCGTATGGCCTGCTGCTTGGGTTTCTGCTTATGTGTATCAGGCTGTCTTCAGTATGGCATTTATCCCCCAGAACATAGATTGGTGGCTATATCTAGGAGTATTGGCTGTATTCACAACCCTGAGCGTCACGGTCTCATTCAATCTCCCATGGTTGCTTGCAGTCTCCAAGCCATTGTCTTTGCTCAGGCACTTAGGCACGCTTCCCAAACGCCTGACCACTAGGCGTGCCAAAGGTGTATCATCGATTGTATAGGCTTTCTGCATGCCAGTTTTCCAAAGTCATATGCAAGGAGAACGACCATTAGTATGGAGAACAATATGAACATTGTTCATGGCCACATGAGGGGCATTGACCGTTGCTAAGAGTTGGATTCACCAAGTTTCCGCATTGGCACTGAATATGGGAGTTAGGATCATAGACCAACGTAACGGATAACTACAAATCACTCGCAGATGAACAGAGGCATTAACTTACGCAAAGCCACCAGCCGATCATATCTGGGCGAGGGAACCCTATGGTGCCAGGTTGCTGGTTTTCATAATCCAAACTTCCCATCATCTGTGTCCTGGCAAGATCCGCGTCGTTTGTACACAAGTTGCACTTATCATGCGACTTGGTGCAATCCTTGCATTTTGACGATGTACTTGGGTTATACCCGTTGCATTGGCACTGTGCGGCAAAAGAGAGTGTTAGCAGTGCTCGTTGCATTGGACCTTGTTCTCTCTCTACCTGACGCGAAACGGTAGAGTCAAGAAGGTAGAACACTAGAGACATTCCATACACACATCCAGCCGCCTTCAGTTCTGGGTACGAGGATCAAAGGCGCTGTCATCGTTGGTCGACCAGATGATATGACGGTCGCCGTAACCTCCATGCTCTTGCTGAGCACAATCGGGGGTGGCCTGTCCGAGACTGCTGCGATGTTCATCGACTTGGTCTCAGAGAAACCAGATCTTGTTCGGGCTAGGGCTCAAGCCGCTTGAGCAAGGTCCGGCTTCTGGGAGGCAGGTGAGTGACTATATGGGTGGGAAGCCAGCCTGAACATCGTTTCTGTGCTTCGAAGTTTGGGAAAGAGGGGAATCCTGGTCCTCTCTATTGTGGCTGTGTTGATGCGGCTGTGTGGGGGTGGGATGCAGCAAGCCCAGATAGGATCGCAAGGCGGATTCTGGTCGAAATGGACAGGGTAGGCATCCGCAGACCACTGGAGGGCCGTGTGATACCGGAGTCTGTGAGCCTTGTTCCATTTGCCAGCACGTTCAAGCCCAAGGTATCACTGGTAGTACATACTTCGAATATGCTCAGCGGGACGGGGCCTACAAATAGCTGCACGTGATCAATCATCGGGATGTTTGGGGGAGCCTTGCGCCCAACTTCCATCTCAGCCGCACGACTCCACTCTCCATCGATTCCATCTCCATTTGGCCTGGAGACGATCGGAAATTCGGATCCAAGGATGACACTGCACGCTTGAGCACTAAGGTTCGTAGACTCCGCCATCTACAGAATGTCTCGACCACCGACCCATGGGGAATTTAGTGCTGGGTGGATATGCGCCTTGCTGCTTGAGTTGGCCGCTGTGAGAGCGATCTTGGATGAAGAATTCGGAGACCTGCCCATGCGGCCAAATGATCATAACACATACACCTTGGGGAGAGTCGGTGAGCACAATGTCGTGATTGCGTGCTTACCAAGTGGTCGATATGGCATTGCATCTGCAGCGACAGTTGCGAGGTATTTGCAATCTAGCTTCCAGTCGGTAAAGATTGGCTTGCTAGTCGGCATCGGCAATGGCATACCCTCTAAGAAAACAGACATCCGTCTTGGGGATGTTGTTGTCAGTATTCCAATCAGCTCCGGCACTCACGAAGGTATCATCCAGTATGACCTTGGAAAGGCCGGCCAGGGCGACACGTTGGAACGCACAGGCATGTTAAATCGGCCACCACAGATCCTTTCAACAGCTGCTTCTAAGCTGCAGGCCGTCCACCAAATGGAGGGCAATCGGATTGCTGGAAGCATCAAGAAGATTGCAAAAAAGTCACTGTCCCTGCGTGATACCCTGGAGGTGCTTTATCGTAGAGACTTTTTATTTGACGCGGATTATCACCACGACCAGACGGAGTCCACATGCGATGCGTGCGATATAGAAAGGATCATTTACCAACCTAGCCGAGTAACCAGGGACCCCGTGGTTCATTACGGCTTGATAGCTTCGGGGAATGGGGTCGTTAGGGACAGCCATTTCCAGGACCATCTGGGTCGTGAACTCGGGGCATGCTGTGTCGACATGGAGGCTGCTGGTCTAGTAAACAACTTCCCGTGCCTGGCTATCCGTGGTATATGTGACTATGCCGACTCGCACAAGAATAAGGATTGGCAGGGCTATGCCACCGCAGTTGCTGCTGTATATACTAAATAGCTTCTTCTGGTTACCCTATTAGAAACAGCCCTAGAAAAACTGCTATTTTAGACTTATATTAACTGGACTGGACAGGCCTGGCAGTATATCTGTTGCTGGCTCGGGGAGCTTGAAGAAACGTAAGTCACAATGGTTTTTGAGTGTTAATTCCTCCCAAAGCCAGGTTAGGATGAGGCTAACATTGTTAGAACAGGCATCCTAGGCTTACTGCTGCCCTCGACATTAGAGGTGCCACATTCAGGCGGAACCTACCCTGTTGACTCTTTTTGGGATGAGATGTTAGACCATGATGCATACAGCGCTTGGCACCAAGGAGAAGAGATGGATGCACATCGCGGTCTTATCTAGATCAAGGGTAAGCCCGGCTCTGGCAAATCTACCTTTCTAAGGGTTGCATTTAGTCAAGCATTTAAAAACCTGCAAAAGGATGGTGCATGTATCACAGGATTTTTCTTCTAACCACTAGATCAACATCTAAACTAGAGTCAGCTTGATTCCAAGCCATTCTCTACCAGCTATTACAAATCAACCGTGACCACTTTTCAGACTTCATGAGGGCCTTTGGTCATAGGTTTAAGCCTTCCAGAAAGATGTCACCTGGAGCTCCTCAAAGCTAAGGTCTTTCCTAAAGACCATTTTCTCCAGGCACCAAACATCCAGGACAATAATCTTTGTGGATGGCATTGACAAATGTGAAGAGGATGGGATAAGGGAGCTGGCCATTTTCTTTCACGAGATAACAGCAATCTCCTACGTGGCTGACGGAAAACTAAGCATATGCCTGTCAAGCAGAGAGTACCCCAAAGTCAGCATCGGAGAGTACTACGAGATTGGGATCGACCGACACAATATCAATGAGATTCGACGTTACGTTGCCCGGAAGCTAGCGACGGTTGGCTTGGAAGGGCATGAGCAATGGGTCGAACTGGCGACCTCTATTGTCGACCAATCTGCTGGAGTCTTTCTGTGGGCCGTCATAGTGATGGACACGCTATTAAAAGCCTGGGATAACAGCAAGAATTTCACATACCTCAAGCAACGACTCCAGAAGATTCCACCAGCTTTGGAACAACTGTACGAGCGAATACTGTCTACAACCGATACGCAGGACACCCAGATGACGTTGAGATTTTTTTACTGGGTGATATTAGCAGCAAAGCCTCTGCGCTTGCTCGAATGGCACCACATCATCGCATGGATCCGAGACAAGCCACCAACATCCCTACAAGAGTGGCGGGAGTCTAATTATTACACTAAAAATACATGGCAACTTGAGCAGCAGATACAGGCAATCTCTAGAGGCTAGTGGAAGTCAACTCAAGTGGGATGCAACAAACCGCCGTTGAGGGAGCCCTCGACATGCGGCGATGCTGGCTCCTTGCATAGTTGGGAAGGAGAAACAAGGACCGTACGAGCAATTCACAGCTCGGTTGCAGAGTTCTTCCTCCGCGGCAAGGGATTTGCTGTTCTTGGTTCGCCAGTGAGTGGTTGTGCTCTTGCACTAGGCCATCTTAGCATCCTCTCTACTTGCCTTGACTATGTAACCATTCCCGAGTTAGACGTTCTGGCACAGCGACGAGAAAAAGCCAACCGCGACTTATCAGACGGACAAACACATTGTGATAGGGGAGCTAGGAGCGTGGCTAGCTTCGGATCATCCGCCTCAAGCTACGCGGGCTCGGCTCATTCTGACCGTAATGACTGGGATGATGAAGATAATAACGACCTCACAACTCAGGCCATACGGCCCTCCAGTGCCTCCATACGTGGACAGGCGCCTTCAATGGAAGCCACTATGCCTGATTCACAAACTATGCATTTTGTGTTACAACAGTATTTGCAGTCCCTACGGCCAATTGAAATCAGTACCCTGGATCGATCTGCAAGTGACAATGAGAGCCTTCCTTCGAACACTAACTTGTCGCAAACCCTGCAGGAGTATCCTCAATTTCTTCTAAACGCTCTCAATGCATTCACTTTCCATGCTAGGTATGCAGACGAGTGTGGGGGTATTCCTGAGCTGATTGTGGGCCGCCTTGGGACTGGGAACCTCTGGCGGCGTTGGATTTGCCTTGCCAATCAAATCCCCTGGAATACAACTTTGCTATACTTCGCTGTCGAGCGGAATCTAGTCTCATGGATCCAGTGTTTGTTGCTATCGGGTGCTTATCCAGACGAGGAGGGAGGGACACATCGATATCCCCTTTTGGCCGCAGCGGCTAACAACCACTTGGGAGCAACTAGGGCACTTCTCCAAGGCGGAGCCCGGGCGACCTGTGGAGACAAGCAATCAAGATCACCACTGCACTATATTGCTCAAGGCGGGTTCATCCAATTGTTGGACTGCTTCGTGAAAAACATGGTCAATCGCGTTGGTGATCTTCGAAAAACGATAGATAGCTCTTGCCCACCGCTCCACCTGGCTGTACAGAATGGCCACCTGGCCATGGCTGAGAAATTGCTATGGCTGCGTGCTAATGCAAAGAGCCGCAATCAAGACGGGAAGTCTGCTCTCCACTACGCGGCGGAAGGTGATCAATCGAGCCTGGCCCTGTGTCAACTCCTCCCCGAGAATGGGGCAGTATGGAATGCTTGGACCGTTATGTCTCCTACCCCAGGTCAGATTGCTCTAGAAAAGGGGTATCTAGACCGCCTGTCTCTAGTTGAAGACCATGGCATGTCGAAGCCATTTTTGGAGGTTCGGCTTATCAGACTTCTGGGTAAAGATCGTCTGAAAAGACCGTACATCCAGGTTTTGTTTGCTGGCAAAACCAAGACTCTGTACCCGGTCGAAACATCCTTAGACAATAAGACTCGACGAGAACAAGTGCAGTTTCAGGTCTTCTCTGAAAGAATGGAGCATCTTTCCCTGTGCTTGTTTAGTATCGAGGAAGGAAATCACGTCTGCCAGAACATACAAGACATGTTCAAAGGAGGGGCGGAGAGGCGGAACCTAGTACCTTGGAGCAAAACATTGAGCACATACCGGAGAACGAAAGTCTGGGACACAGAGTCCCAGGGGGCCTAGTCAAGCTCCAGGTGACTGCCGCACTAGTGATCGAAATCGCCGATGCTGAAACAGCGATACAACGAAGCCCAGCATGCGACGCAGACGACCCGTCCACGGGCGACACGCACTCATTACCGCAGCGATCCATCCTGTGAAGACTGCTTAAGCGCATCGGGGACGTCTTAATGCGTATTTTCAACGCTCTAGCCAGGTCTGGGAAAAGGTTGGGTTCGTCTAGGCCACTGCACGCTGAGCAACGTGGGGAATGCCACGTTTTCTGATCAGGCAGTTACTACTGCTGTCCTTGGTGAGGCGCCTATCAGCTCCATCAGAACATGAAGTGCTCCACCGACCATATTTCGACATTTGCAAGCTATTTCCTTCGATAATCTCTAGCGTCGTAGGCAGCTCCTCAGCTACACTGAGCATCTTGCCCCATTTACCCATAGGCGGAGGGTCTGCCTTGTGCTTCACTTGATAGCCTGAGACTGGCTCTGGCGGTGAGAACCCCCTCCTCTCGCTGTGGCATTGGGATTGTGGTTGATGTCAGCGAGCCACGACTGATTATTGGTGCTGGTAGTTATTCTTGAAATCCTCTACATTGGGGACTCGGTATTAATACAGGGTTCGAAACGCCTATTTAAAGCGTAAGCCCTGAGAGGATTCTGTTTTGACAAATAGTCCAAGACTCGACTCGGAAATGTACAGCCTTTTTTTTTCATTTTGGCACTGAAATAAAAGGTATACATAACCCTGGGGCTTGAGCCTGAATTGTGGGGCAGCTCTGCAGCTCTGCAGGTACCAGAATTTCGCCGAGTCCTGCGATCGATGACGTTGCTTTTTTCCCTTCCTTTTCACCCGCTTCAACCTTTCCCTAGCACACCAGACACACCAGACACACCACACCACACCACTCCGAGTCTGCGACAACCGAGCATGCTGGGTCTGGGAGCGCAGCACTGGTCCCCCCCGGGCGAGGGCGGCGCCGCCACCGAGCGCGCCCGCAAGCGACACCGCGCGCGGCACACCAAGTCTCGCCACGGCTGCTTCCCCTGCAAGTCGCGTAGGGTCAAGGTAGGCGACTATTCGGAATCTCAGCTTTGTCTTGCCAGTTTTCATGACCAATCCTGCAGTGCGACGAAGCGCGGCCAGCCTGCGGTGCCTGCTCGTCTCGTGGGGAGCCGTGCGCGTTCCCCGACCGGGCCACCACCACGACCCTACCGGATCCAGCACTGGCAGGCCCAGCGAGGAAACCGCCCGCAAGAGGACGCCGAGACCGGTCGCCACCGTTGGAGCCATTGACTCGGGATCAGTCCCATCCAGATAGACATAGGCTTCCGCAACCGCCAATTGACCATGCCTTGCCCATGGATGACCTGAGGCTCATCCAGTTTTATCATCTGAATACCGCCCCTCAGATGGCGTTTGATACGAAGCGAGCCCGCACCTGGGAGCGTGTTATCCCGACCCTGGCTGCGGACCACTATTATCTCATGCATTTGCTCCTTGCTGTAGGTGGCGTACACAGGGTTGCGGCGCAAGCAGAGTTACACCATAATACACAGCGATCTGAACCCGACACGGTGGGACTAAGTGGCATCCTGGAGCATTACCAACGCGGCTTACAGGGATTCAGGGAGGAGGTGTCCCAAATCAGCCATTACAACGCCGAAGCCGTTTATGCTGGCTCACTACTGCTGGTCGCATTGGCCTACGCGTCGTTCCACCTCAGTGAACTGGACACGCAAGGTGTTAATGAAGACTTGCTTTTGGATCTTGTGACTGAGAACCCGGACGGCCATGGGCTGCATCTCCGCTGGCTGCACTTGATCAGGGGGGTCTCGTCCGTTGTACTCGATCAGTGGGCAGCCCTCAAGGCGAGTCGCCTCCGGCCGCTCCTACTATTCTTCCATTCAGATGAATATTGGAAAGATCTACCATTTGAGCCATCCCTCGCACGGCTCCGCGGCTGTTCACCCCGTCTGCGCGCATTTGCTAAAGGCTCCAGCCAAGCAATCGCGAACCTGAAAGCAGTCTGGGCTGCAATGCGACCTCCGAGTGTCGAATCCTCCAGCGCTGTCGATTCTCCGTCTTCTCTCCCTTCGTCGACAACGTTGGGAAGTGCGCATAACGAACAAGTAGGGGCGATTGGCGTCTTGGACATGATTTACTCACGGACCACCTGCGCTTTGCAATGTTCCACTGGGGAGCAGGGCCACCCGAGCGATCTTGATGTGCAAAATAATCTCGAAGAGGCCGCCGTGCTCTCCTGGCCGATCATGCTCACGAGTGATTTCATTGCCTTGCTGGAGATGACACATCCAAATGACGCCGTTTGGAGATATTCCTCAGTAATCCTTGCGCATTTCTATCTTATCAACACCTTGGTGGACCGCTGGTACCTCAAGGGGTCGTTTGAGCGCGAGACATTCAGGATAGCCGAGCTCATTGACGTTGCAAGTGACGCTCAGTTGGCTTCACTCATGAGATGGCCTTTGGAAGTTATTAATTCCTGACGTTGTGGCTAACAATGTTGCCTGTTGAGAAGTACATGAACTAAGCGACTGTCGGTACGATGCATTCCTGTTGGTTCCTTTTCCGGTCCGCGGCCTGGATTCGGCAGAGGGGCCCCCAGGCAGTGGAATGCATCTTCTCGAAATCTCGAAACTGCCATTCAGCGGCGATCCACGGGATCTCGATGAGTCTACAGCTGCTCATAGAAGGTTCTATCGTCAGCCGATCTGTGCGTCGGCCGTGAACTTGGCCGTTGCCCATGGCCTCACCTACAATGCAGCAACCTCGGGTCCGGATATGATCATTGAAGAATCGTGCCAGAATGCGCAAAGGCAAATGAAAGGTATGCAAGGCCCATGTACCAGGGCACATCGATCAAGATATTCTATGTGGATCCTGGTTATACTTCTATCTTGTCGCCTGATCGCCAGTGTTCAAGCGCTCTTCTGACTAACTAAACTACTAGTCTGAATCCCTGCTGATGGCCTAGAGCCGTTAAGGCCACCTACATGATGCACCTAAAAATACCGCCCCACCATTATCAACGTGTTTCATGGCTGGTTCAGCGAATTCTGGCCCCGTGGTGACCGAGGATCCATACGGGCGGGGCTGCCTAACCCGCTCGTGTTCGTATTCTCTCCCTTTCCAGCCCAGAGCGAAGAGAAGTGATGGATCTGTGATATAAAGCCCTCGGCCCGCAGCCTCGCACAGCTTGCAGCTTTGCCTGCTATACCTGATCTTCCAACGTCCTGGTCACACGGTGGCTGTCCACTCTTTTGTCCTTTTTTTGCTCTCTCGCTATTATTTCTTACTCCCCTATACTTCTTGCCGCGGCGCACCTGGCGACTATTCTTTTCTCATCTTTCCATTCCTTATATCCTCACGATGTCCAACACAACAGATCCAAACACGGTCTCCTTCAAATTCTACCACTATGACCCAAGCATGGGCGGTGCTGTTCTTTTCACCCTCTTGTTCATAGCCACAACCAGCTACCACGCTTTCCAAATGGTGCGCGCCCGCACGTGGTTTCTGATCCCGTTTGTTATCGGAGGTGTCTGTTCGTAACTCCTCCCTATCACCCATGGTATCGCATCATACTGACCTAGATGCGAACGCAGTCGAGGTAATCGGATACATTGGGCGAGCCGTATCAAGCAAGCAAACCCCCGATTGGACCCTGGGGCCCTACATCACACAGACACTTTGCCTTCTCCTTGCGCCTGCGCTCCTCGCCGCATCCATCTACATGCTCCTCGGCCGGATCATCCTCGTCCTCAAAGCCGAATCGCACGCGCTGCTTCAGAAAAAGTGGTTGACCAAAGTCTTTGTTACGGGCGATGTCCTATCCTTTGTATTACAGGGTGCCGGTAAGTAGGGTAGCTGTGGCCCAGTCAGGCCCATGCGATCCTCCCCAATCCTGCCTCTTATCATCCACGCAGGAAAGCTAGCTAAGCTAACCTCCTTTTTTTCACCAGGCGGTGGCATCCAAAGTAGCGGCAACGCCGACAGCTACAAGACGGGCGAGCGGATCATCGTAGTCGGCCTGTTCGTCCAGATCTTCTTCTTCGGCTTCTTTATCATCGTTGCAAGCCACTTCTACTGGAAACTGCAGCGCTTCCCGATCCCGCGCGCCCACTCGCCCGACATCCCCTGGCGCAAACACCTCTACGTCCTCTACGCGACCAGCTTCTTGATAATGGTGCGCTCGATCTTCCGGCTGGCCGAGTATCTGCAGGGGAGCAACGGGTATCTCCTGCAGCATGAGATATATTTGTATGTCCTTGATGCGCTGCTCATCTTTGCTACGATGGTTGTTTTGAATGTCGTGCATCCCGCCGAGATTGCGAGGTGTTTGGACTATGAACATGGTGGTTCGGCGGATGTGCCTATGTATGCCCATCGGCGGTACAGCGCTGTATGATTGGTAGAAGTATGGCTCGGCAATTTGGTGTTTTGCTGTCTGGCTTGGTGCGTGTTATCTGTTTCTTTGGTCTGGCGTTGAGATGTGTAGCTCTGCTCTCGAAATTGGGTAATTTATACATTAACCCACTTGATGTGAGTTGTGACTGAAGGCTAGTGAAATGCTTGTGGCCCGGTCCTCTTAATCAATAGTAACTGGAGAGGTAGAGGGATGGGGTAGGTAGTAACTTGAGCTTCCTTGTTGGAGGTTATGGAGACAGGACTACGTAGCATTACCAACCCACGGAGATCACGGCGTCAAAGTGGTCTAATCAATTGGAAGAAATAGACGAATGGATAAACCGCAGAGCAGCACTTACGCCTTGTTCTGATACCATTTTGACCCCTACGCCACCCGTCACCCTGGCCGTCTAGTCGCTCTAGAAATAGCAAAGCCCATGGCTCTCCGCGCTAGAAAGAATAACAGGAATGCTTGAGCCATGCATGCCGCTTAATATATCATGCTAGGCCTGGTTGAAATAATGATCCAAGTATGAGTCCCTAGCGAGATCTTTTGAATCCCTCATGCCAGAAGAGGAAGAAGAAGAAGAAGAAGAAGAAGAAGAAGAAGAAGAAGAAGAAGAAGAAGAAGAAGAAGGATGACCAAGTCATCTAAGAGAATGCCAGCAAAGTCAACCCTTCTAGTCCATCCATGGCCATGATCTCGCTCCTCACAGGAACCACAGGACCACGAGGGCCACTCACTGATCCCCTTCCTGTGCGTGGCTTGGGTTATTGCGGTAAATCCCGATTTGCAGAGGCAAAGTGCCGTACGAACACAAAAGCTCCACCTGGAGGTTGATTGGGGAAGCTGAGATGTTAGGAAGAAGCCGAAGGGAATTGCTCCGTATCCATGGTTCGTAACAAGTGGTAGAGGTGGCCAATGGATCTACTAGTACGTACGAAAAGTGACTCCAACCAGCTCCGCCGGGTCCGTCGGGTCCGCCGTGCTGCTGTACGAGTACGGGTGGAGCCTGAAATAGGCTCAACCAGTCTTGCTTTTTTCCTGCTTCGAGGCAAGGGTCTGCGCCCAAAGGGGCGGCAAATTGGCCAATCAAGCGGCCATCAGGAATCAAGGTTCTCTCCACGTTTCTCTCCAGGCTCCAGAGTCCAGAACTTTTATACGAACACGAGTGGGGCTTGAAAGGACTTTTTTAGATGTAAATTTTCCTAGGCTCCACGTTTGCCCCAGCTCAGCTGAAGTACAGCCCTTAAATAGTATCACAAGGCCGACTTGGAACCCCTATTCCCGTTGAAACATCTCCATCTCAAACCTTTCACTCACAATGTCTCTCTGGACTCGACAATCAGCGGACAATGACACCGACTACCAGAATGCGCCCTGGGCATACTATCGTTACCACCCCTCCGAGGCCGCAGCCATCCTCTTCACCATCCTCTTCGCCATCACCACCTTTGTCCATCTCTACCAGCTCTGCCGCCATCGGACCTTGTTCTTCATCCCATTCGTGATTGGAGGATTTTGTACGTCTCCCTCCCTACAGCTTCAGCTGTCACTGCTTCTCTCGCAATACTGACACCACATACAGTCGAATGGGTCGGATACATCGGCCGAATCCTGTCTAGCCAGGAAAGTCCGAATTGGTCCATGGGGCCCTACATCCAACAGACTCTCCTCCTCCTCTTGGCCCCGGCCCTATTCGCGGCTTCGATATACATGATGCTGGGACGCATTGTAGTTCTACTAGACGCCGAGCATCTGAGCATCTTCAGGAAGAAGTGGCTTACGAAGTTCTTCGTCGCGGGCGACATACTATCCTTTACCGTCCAAGCTGCTGGTACGTGACATACATATAACCCCCGGGCTCTCCCCCCCTGCCACCGAAACAACGCGCTAATCCTCGACATGGTAATTAGGCGGCGGGATAATGGCCAGCGGCACCCTCTCAGCCGTGCACAACGGCGAAAAAATCGTAATCGCCGGCCTCGTGATCCAAATCCTCTTCTTCGGCTTCTTCATCACCACCTGTGGAATCTTCCACCGGCGGGTCAACACATCCCCCACACAGCACGCGGTCGAACTTGCTGGCTCGTGGCGCAAACATATCCACGTCCTTTACGCAGCGAATATCCTTATCATGATTCGGTCTGTGTTTCGGCTGATAGAGTATGCGATGGGGAATAATGGATATTTGCTCCGTCGCGAAGCTTTTTTGTATGTTTTTGATGGTTTGCTTATGTTTGTTGCGATGGTGTTGTTTAATGTTGTTCATCCTAGTGGGGTGATACAGGGGAGGAGGAAGAAGAGTATGGAGATGAGCCCTAGTGTTTAGAATATTGGTTGGCTCGTGTCAAAGTGGCTGCTGCGAGTTATATTATGTGGTATTTTGTTTTATTGCTTAGAAGATATAGAGACAGCAAGTTTGAATAGACGATAGATATGTGGCCCCCCCTTTGGATCTCTGGAACTGCGAGATATCTCGTCCTTCATATGCGTCGCGCATTATGGGCCGGTCTGATATCGCCCGCCCTGTTCCTGGATAACAGGGTTAATTGGAATTTTCCTGCATTCTGCATGAACCTGGCAGAGTGCGGCTAGTTGGCCGTTTGGAGGATAATGCAACCCATACTGTCCTCTCGGTAGACTGTAATCCCATCGTGGCTGTGGCCGACGGGCCACGCTTTGCGAGGCACGTACAAGAGAGCTGAATAGATTGTTAAAGCTCACTAATGACGAAAACCTGGGGGTCTACTTTGCAGTCAGAAAAAAAAAAGGGGGGGGGATGAGGATGGCTCATCTGGACGAATGGCCCCCTGATCCAAAGGATCGTCCGTACCAAACGCGAATGATCTTCAACGACCCAAAAGGTACGAACACGATTTCGACCGCTCCATTCTCAACCAAACATTCTATCTCTCATCCGATGTGGATCGGCTGTTGATTGCCATTGCCGCCAGTCAGCGGGGCCCTATCCTACTATCAAGATGCACCATGCTGTGCCTACGTTCCTATTATTCGGTTGAACGGGGAGATCGTGGGCGCTGCTCCCGCGTGCGGTTTCATTTTTGAGTCTAGATTCGGCAAAGTACAATCCGTCCAGGGCGGGATGAATGCTTCTGCCTGAAGAAAACGCCCTTCGGGGGCGGGCTTGGGTGCATGAGACGCCCAGTTGATCACCGTGTATGAGGAGCCCCGTGTAGGCGGAAGGGCCGAATCCCTGGAGAAGCGGCTTTGCATAGTTAAAACCTCACAAGGAATTTGCGGCATTTCGGTAGTCAGGTCCACGATGCAATGCAGGCCGGTGAAGGCTTTCCAGCACCTGCAGTGGTGCACCGTGGACGGTGGATGGGGGACGGGGGAGGTTCTGCTTGCCGCGTGGACGGGAGTAGGCAGTGACTACATAACTAGGCGGGCCCTGGCAGCTCCTGTCGTCGATTCTGAAGAAGCTTCAAGGATCCGCCGGAGAGCCTTCTGAGCCCACGGAGTCGGCCCAGGGATGGAGCTTGGACGACCCACGGGACGCCTTCGTACAAGCCATGGTTCCTTTACGCCGGCTTCTCGTTTAACGTTCTGCTCGTTCTCGTATTGACCGCGCATCTTGACCCGTGATGTCAGCCTCGTGCAGGACATATAAAATGCCCCAACCGGTGTCTAGATCCTGGCCGTCCCATCTCCATCTCCATTGTTTCTTTGCAAGCCAAGCCCAGCCCAAATCAGCCTCCTGACTACGCATCACCATGAAAGCCACCCCGTTCGTCCCTCGCTCTCGCCGCCGCTGCCACTGCCGCAGCCACCCAGGCCGTCCCCAGCACCGGAACCACGCCTTTGAGAAAGGAGGCCGATAAGAAGGGCATCCTCATCGGTTCAGGCGCGATTAATCCAACGTATCTAAATGACTCGCAATTCGCAACCGTGCTCGCGCACCAGTTCAACAGCCTCTCTCCAGAAAATGAGATGAAGTGGACGTTCATCCACCCCACGGCAGACCACTACAACTGGGAACCAACCGATCGCCTCGTGGACTTTGCGGAATGCAACAACCTGGTGGTCAAGGGCCACGGGATCATCTCCAGCTGCTGCAACCCAGACTACCTGACAAATATCACCGACCCCACTCCATTCCGGGCTGCAATGACTTCTCATTTCGAGGCCATCATGCACCGATATGCCGGCAGGATGGATCGTTGGGACGTCGTCACTGAAGCCCTCGCCACTCAAGGCGGCGGTCTCCAGGAGAATGACTTCTACAAGGTCCTTGGCCCGGGTTACATCGCAGACGCCTTCCGCATCGCGCGGGCGGCTGATGCAGACGCGAAACTCTTCATCAATGAAAACATGGTCGAGGCCCTCCCAGGCAAACGCCAGGAACTCTATGATCTAGTCGCCGGGCTCGTGGCTGACAATGTCCCAATTGACGGCGTTGCATTGCAGATGCACATCACTGAAGTCCCCGTTGTCCCAGGCGTGATCACTGAAATGGCCGAGTCTTACAACGCCCTGGGGCTGGAGGTCACCATCGCCGAGCTGGATGTCCACACCCTCAACGCCACACTGCAGACCCAGATCTATGGCGACGTTGTTGATGAGGCCCTGCGCGCTGGAATCACTGATATTAGCGTCTGGGGCTTTACTGACAAGCATGCCTACACCTGGCTGCCGGGCGCGCGGCCTCTTATGTTTGATGAGACATACCACGCCAAGGGGGCGTTTTACGCAGTTCACTCTGCGCTCAAGGACTTTGCCAACAGAAACTAGAATGGTTGACGATGATGCGCGACTAGATACTCTGATGTGTAACAGGAAGTGTCTCGCTAAGCTTTCCTGCATGTAAGAGACATCGAAGGAAGGGAACTGCTATAGCTGGGGCGGAGCACCTTTGGTAGATAAGGCGGTTGAGTAGATGCAAAAGTACCAGGGGTTAGGATATACTTAGCTGCCCTGAGCATCTAATCCAGAGGATTTTAGAACGGTACACATGTGCATGGATGTTTCCCCCTCAACTATCGAACAACAATGCACTTGGGCAGTATTTGAATCCACCTCCAGGCAAGGAGTGACTGGTACGCGTGACTGGTACGCGTGACTACATTCTTATGGTATATCTACATTGCATGGTCGATCGTGTAGCTCTTGCCTATGGTTCTCGTTTTGCGAAAGTCGACTGTTGGCTGGATTTCTCCACATGTATCAGCTACATGCTCTGGCTTCATCGAACAGCTCATTGAGCGCGTCATGACCTTTTGTAGCGCAGTTGGAAAATTCGATATCAACACCTTCTCTAGGTCAACCTCTCTTTATGCTGGAAACCTGGCTATGCGAGCAGCCCTCATCCATGGCTTGGGGATGGACTGTAACTAGGTTCAAGCAACCCATAACGACCATCTATTTACTAAGGCCGCCTCCCCTCCATCTTTTCTTCGATCATACCCCGAATCCGCAATGCCGACTCCTTGGGCGTCCTCTCCAGCGTAGCGTAATCGATATACGTCAACCCAAACCGGACACTGTACCCCGAGGACCACTCTACGCACCCCGTTAATCCAGAAACAGCATACAAGCAGAGGAATCAGCAAGAACATACCAAAATTATCCATGAGCGACCAAGCAAAATACCCCGCCACCTCCACCCCACCCTCAACCGCCTGAGCCAGCGCATCCAAGTGATCTGAGAAATACCGCTGGCGATATCCATCCTTCACACACTCTTCCTTCATCATCCCCTCCTCCCCAGGACACGGACACCCATTCTCCGTCACATAAATCGGCTTCCTGTACCGGCCATAGATCCGCACGAGGTGTTTCCGAAAGCATTTCGGTGCCGCGCGCAGCCAGTCGATGCCGCTTAACTCGCCTATCGAAACTCCATCCTTGTCCTCTTGGTATTCGTCGATATTCCCTAGGTAGTCGGTATCCGGCGCGGGGGTCTCGCGATGCCGCGCGAACTGGGCCGTGTAGTAGTTCATGCCGTAAAAGTCCACTTCGGCTTCGCGAAGCAGCGCGAATTCGGCCTCGGTGAAGGTCGGGAGGCGCGCGCCGAGCTGTGCGCGCATGGTCGCAGGGTAGTCCTGTGCAAGCCTTGTAGATCAGATCAGCGCAGTTAGCAGGCTTGTAGGTATAGCTCCAACGGGGGCTAGCTAGGAGTATGGGTAGTGACATACATGATCGGATTAGCGAACCAGCCTATACAAAACTCCATCCGGCGCTCGGCAGCCTCATGATCCGCGGGATCGCTCGAGTCCCAGGGCTCAAAGTAGTCGCCGTTCAGCGACGCGCCGATCAGACCGCCCTGCGTCGGTTTGAATTCCAGATTATAGAGCCTGGCGGCTCTGGCGTGCGCTAGAATCAGTGATTTGCCGACGATCCAGGGCTCGGTTGTTGGATCGCCTGGGGCACAGGCGTTGGGGCTGCTGCCGCGTCCGGGGGGCTCGGTGCATCGTATGTATCCCTGTGTGCATATTCCATTAGCGGGCTGTTCTGCCGCTTGAGACGATCTGTGTTTTGGATCTCACTTACGTTTACACTGGTATTCCACGGCTCGTTGAGGGTAATCCACCGCTTCACCCGGTCCCCGAACCGCTCATAACACAGCCTCGCATACCGCTCAAAGTCCTGCTGGGACTCTGTGCCATCAAGCCAACCACCATAGCGGTCCTGCAGAGCCTGCGGCAAGTCCCAGTGATATATCGTCACCCAGGGCGTGATACCCCGCGCAAGCAGACCATCAATCAGCCGATTATAAAACGCAATCCCAGCCTCGTTTACAGGGTCCTCTCGCCCACCAAGCGGGATGATACGCGACCAGGACAGCGAGAACCGGTATGCCATTGCGCCGTATCTCGCAAGGAGGTCCAGGTCCTCTTCGTAGCGGTGGTAGTGGCCGCAGGCAACGTCCCCGTTGTCCCCGTTGGTACGGGATGGTTCCAGGTGGCTAAAGGTGTCCCAGATCGAGGGGCCACGCCCGTCGTCGGTGGCTGCGCCTTCGATCTGGTAGGCCGCTGTTGCAAAGCCCCATTCGAAATCTGGGGGGAGCATTGTAGAAGGCGCTGGGGGTTTCGCTGAAGCCGGAAGAGACACGGTAGGGGAGTCGGACTGTACGCCTGCAGCAAGTTGGAACAAGACGGAGCGGTGCTGCAGATTACGAGCGAGTTCTACAGACATGATTGTATTTGTCTTCTTTTTTTATACCCCGGCATCGAGGCCGTCTCCAGCTCGGGGGATTTGTGGGTCCTGCCTCCAACCATTTCCGCCGAGACCGCGGGGAAGAAAACATGAGATCCATTGAGTTTGTCCGAACAGGCCTGCATTCTTGTTTCCACACACCTGGAGAAGGAGAGAAAGACCCGTACCCACTCTGAGTTTCTCTGAGAGGGAGGGACTCCAACCCCCATTGCGAACGACAAAACTGCAGGTGCGATGATCACTCTGGAGAGCCATATGACTCGGCGTCTCCTCCTCCTGCTGCTGCTGCTACATCCGCCATCGCCGAGAGCCCTGCAATCGTGCTGCAGAGACGTTGTCCCCTTACTGTGTACTGATAATGCTCCACCAGACAGCATCATACAAAATCCTCTTGTGGAGCCGCCAATACTCCCTTGAAGCCTGGATGACAGGTGGAAGAGAGAAGATCCGGGAGAGACACGTACACTCTTATGCTGGTATGTGATTGATGAAACGTTACGTTTGGCCTTGGTGCTGCGACGCCGTTTTACTCGTTTAGTCCGGAGCCGTGATAAATGTGTCTGCCTTGTAGATTACTTATCAGGTACCCTGGGAGCGAGACAGCCGTCACTTTGCTGCCAGCTTTACGGCAACCTCTAAACATGTCACGCATAGCACGATACCCAATGCGTAAAGGAAATCCATAAGCTTATCTACATCCCAGACCACAGATAGTCCTCAACCAGCTCAAAGCGCCGCCGCAGAACCTCATCGTTCGGGTCCGCGCTCGTCGCAACGACAACATCGAATGCCCCCTTCTCCGCCAGCCACTGCTCATGGTCCTGGCACCAAAACGAAAGCGCGTACTTGTCCAGTGTAACTGACACATCCACCGTCTCACCAACGCGCACATAAACCTTCTGGTACCCCTTGAGCTCCTTGACAGGCCGCTGGACAGAGCTCTCGAGGTCCGCGATATACACCTGCACGATCTCCGAGCCGTCGCGCGTCCCCGTGTTATGGAGCGTGATGGACACCTCGAATGTCGGGCATGCAGCGAGATTGACTGCCGGGGGAACCTTCAGGTCGCGGTACGCGAAGGTCGTGTAGGAGAGGCCGTACCCGAAGTAGAAGAGTGGCGGGGTCTTGAGCTTCTCGTAGTAGCGGTGGCCGATGAACACGCCTTCGCCGTAGTGCAGCATCTTGTCCTGCTTTCCAAACGACAAGAAGGCCGGAGTGTCCTCCAGTCGCTTGGGCAATGTGACGCTTATCCTCCCACTGGGGTTGACCCCCCCAAAGAGAACGTCCATAATGGCGTGGCCGGTCTCTTGCCCGCCATACCAGGCGTGGACGAGAGTCTTGGCCGAGTCAACCCACGGGAGAGTAATGGGGCATCCCGCCTGCGTGACAATGATCTAGATACCGCATTAGCCTGTAAGGAGGTTTAGACGAAAGCCACTAGACGCGAAGCCAGCTGGCAAAAACCTACCGTATTGGGATTGGCCCTGAGAACAGCCTCGATGAGCTCGTCTACCTGCGGGGCCAACGCGAGCGATTTCCGATCGACCGCCTCGCTTTCCCAGTCACTGTTCAGCCCGGCAACCACAATCGGATAGTCTACCGTCCGAGCTAATTCAACCGCATCGGCCAGCTTCGCGGCGGGATCGAAATACTCGCAGCAGCCGATGCGTAGCCCGCCCGAGCTCAGCGCGCCAACACTCGGCGTCAGGGACTCGTTCTGCAAGAGGACCATGATTTCGTATCTCTGACCTTTTTGTGCGTCGAGGATGGTTGTTACCTCCATGCTATACTGGTCGAACATGGGCGTCTGCAGGGTCTTTTCCGGATGGCTCGTGAACAGGTCGATCTTCTCCTCCCCATCAATGTATAACCGGCCCTTGCCGGCCACGCACAGGCCCAGCTGGATAAACCCAGTTGCCTCGGCGGTATAGGTCGTTGTCACTCTGACCCAGTATCCCTCGGTGATCCCGTCGGGGAGGTTGTCGGCGAAGAACATTTGTGCCTGCGTGGTCGTCGTCGTAACCAGGGGCTTGATCTCCCTGGCCATGTCGGGCCGTTGCATGAAGTATTCAACATAGTACCCTTTCTGAGTGCTACCGGGTACAGTGATGCAGGAGGAAAGGCATGGGGTGAAGAGATGACCTGAACGTTCGGCTTGAGTCACATCGCTAGAGCACCCCGTCTGGGGGAAGAGAGGATTACGTACCGTAGCAACCGATGTTGGTCGTGACATTCTCCGCACCGACGAGCTCATTTAGTGCATCCAGGGGCTTACTGATGTAGTAGGGTATCAAATCCGACGAGCCTCCTCCACTCACTGCGGGGTACAGAGCCCCCGGGCCGATCAGCGCGTACTTCGTTCCAGCCCGCTTCGCGTCGAGAGGCAGAACACCATTGTCATTTTTGAGGAGAACAATTGACTCTGCTGCAACCTTGCGGCAGAGCGCTCTCTTCTCCGCGCTGTTGCCGGCGGTGGACTGGTCGACCTGCTGCTCGAGAGCGGGCTGCACTTTATTGAGGAAGTTCAGGTAGTTTCTCACCGCAGAGTCAAGAGTCGCCTGCTTGACCTTTTTCGATACCACCGCCCAAGACAACAACTGTCCTCTCCATCGAGTCGGTCCAGGCATCTCGAGGTCCAGCCCCGCGTCCAGCGCCTCGGTGGTGCTATAGGTGCCAAACCAGTCGCTCATAACCAGTCCATCCCAGCCCCAGTCCTCGCGGAGAACCTGGTTGATAAGCCACGGGTGCTCGGCTGTGTGAATTCCATTAATCTTGTGGTAAGATGTCATAATGGACCAGGGGTTAGCATGATTCACCGCAATCTGGAAGGGCAGCAGGTGGAGCTCTCTAAGCGTGCGCTCGGATGCCCAGATCGAATCCTCCTGCGACATAGAGGACTGGTCGTGCGCTGCATAGTGCTTGATTGCACAGGAAACACTCTCAGACTGCACGCCGTTCACATAGGCTGATGCGATCGTCCCGCTGAGCCAGGGGTCTTCGCCAAAGGCTTCGAAGCCGCGTCCGATGAGCGGCGATCGCTGCAGGCACACGGTCGGAGCGAGCAGGACCTGGCAGCCCTTCTCGCGGGTCTCCCGACCGAGCATCTTGCCGACGGAGAGCATAAGCTCTCTGTCGAAGGTGGCTCCCATGGCGGTCGCGGATGGAAGGAGCATACCCGGTGGCTGTTGGTGCGGATCTGGTTAGCAGCAGACAATTGTCGCGAGGGCTGATTTAATGCGGGCATACTCCATTGAAGAATGAGGTGCCTCGAGCGCCATGGGGTCCGTCGGTAGTCTGTTATGCCAACAAAGTTAGGGATGGATTCACCGAAGGCGCGAGTAGTTAATGCAGATAAATACCGTTATTGCGGGAATATTCAATCTCTCGATCGCACTGGTGCGCCATGTATCGTGACCAGATAGAAGCTGGATCTTCTCGTGGAGAGTCAGCTCAACAAGCACTTTGTCTACGTCTATGCGGCCCATTGTTGCGTTGAACAGGTAGTGTTGAGACGTGTAGAGGGGGACAGACAAGTTTCAATTGTGCAGATAGGCCATAACTCTCGAGTAATTGCTGTATTTATCTGTGCGAGACGATGTTGATAGGCTACATGCACGCTACTGCCACAGTGGAGACGGGGGAGCTCTCCCCGTTCGAGATGGAGGGGAGTGGGCATCGCCTCGCCCTCCGCAGTTTTTCCGTGCGGGATGCCATCTATCGCAGCGGGGAAGCTGGCTCGAGTCGTAGTGGCACCTCCAGGGTCTCCTCCGGCCAGACACAGCTTGAACAGTGGATACCTCTTGTCCTGTACAAAAGGTCCGGAAAGCAGCCACGTCTGGCTCGCCTCCAGGATCCATCATCCTCGCAATGGCAATGGAGAATCGTCTGCCTCAAAGGCGAATGGAACTGAATCGGTCGTATTCACAGAAAGAATACAATGTCGAGCCCCGCGGACATGAACGTCGCCAAGTGTTCTCGGGGAAACCGGAGGACCCCGCAATACCTCCGAGCAACGCATTTGGCCGAACTGTCCCCAGAGCCGAGCCGGAGGAAAAGCCGGCGTCTGCGGGCCGCTGGCTTCTTAGGGGGACTATCGGCTCAAGCCGATGGAAGTGCGCGGCAATAACAGGTCTGTGATGCCCTTAGATGTTCTGGGCCGCACGCGCGCTACACTGACAGGGCCAGCGAGTACATCACCTTGGCCGAGAGGCCTGGGTAATCTTGTTAAACCCTGTCGTGCTGGGGATAGAGCATTGCAATTATTGCTCTTCAACGAGGAATGCCTAGTAGGCACGAGTCATCAGCTCGTGCCGATTACGTCCCTGCCCTTTGTACACACCGCCCGTCGCTACTACCGATTGAATGGCTCGGTGAGGCCTCCGGACTGGCGCAGGAGGGTTG